>JASDQU010011947.1:124674-205218 GCA_032191745.1 Picea mariana
ATTTCTATACTCAGACATCCTCGGGGACATGCACTGAAAAAATGATCAAGAGCAGCCTGTTGTGATACCTCTGATCCAAATTAATTTCGGCACGAAATGAGAGCAGAGATATAATAAAGAAATGCACAGAGATATTGCAGATATTCAATAATATAATAGAAATGTATCAGATATGAAAGCATAAACATAGATATACAGTAATACACAATTTCTATTAATCAAAGAAATGTACAGAGACTGTAAAAATACAGAGTGAAAGACTCGCTAGAATGGTGGTAGCTTATCTCTGAGAAGAGATGTGATGGCTACTCGCATTCGCAAGAAGATGATTACAATGAGGCTCTGGAGGCCTTTTTACAATAAACAGGAATACCAAAAGTCCTAAACATCCAAAAACCTAACTCTAGGAGATGAAGCACCAAAAGTCATGTGGGCCCCGTTTGGGTAAGTTAGTACATCAACTTCCTGGTGTCGTAACTTTTGCATACGATCTTCGTTTTAGGCATATGATAGCTCGTTGGAAAGGTATCATCAAGGATATTAATTTTGGAGGCTCAATCATGCCTTTTACTATCATGGATAACCTCGATCTCAAAAAACCTTCATTTAGGCCCTCAAAATGGCCACGGAAGTTAAAACCTGCTAAAAATAGTAAATTGTCAAAATTGCCAGAAAACTGTTTTGAGCCAGTGAAAAAAGGTGGGTGGCCACTGATATCCACCTAGATAAATCCTCCCTCCTTAGGAAGAAATGGTATCCATTGCGTTGAGTTACCGAGGGAGAGGGAAAAGCGTTTACTAGATCTGCATCTGGGTAAGCTGCTTGTATTGTTGGAGACGTCGCGTTGCTTAGTTTGTGGAAGTTTGTCATGAACCTTTTGAAGTTGAGGTTGTTCAAAAAGTCAAGCTACATGGAAAGTGTGCAGAAGGAATATATGTGCTTTTCTGCAACCTTATCGACCTGCTTCTATTGGATAGAAGGTGTAGGGGGCAAGACTGTAGTGGTTGCAGTGTCCTTCTGTTCACCTTTTGAACATATTGTGAAGAAGATGAATTTTGCAGTATGAGATACTACCTTACGACACTTTTTAGGTGAAACAATAGTTGGAACTACCTCTGGTATTCTATAGAGATGACCTCCCAAAGTAACAAAGACACTACGGGGTCGAGACTCATAAACAACACGACGCTTCCACATATATGGCTGGCCCAATAGAACATCACATACATCTAGTGGGGAAACATCACATAATACCTCGTCCTTGAAGGGATGGATTTCATATGACAATCGAGATTGTTGGCTGACATGGAGACCTCATCCTTGGCGAAGCCACCCGATGTTGTATGGCTACGAGTGTGGTGTTGTCAACAATCCCAACTGTTTGATGACCTCTGCTGAGATGAGGTTCTTCTGGCTTCCGCTATCAACATTGAACAATAAAATGCAGCAGGGTCCCCTTCACCCACATTTGTGAATGAAAAAGGTGCTCCCCCTCTTCGGGATCTGTTGGTTCGTCTGGTTGAATTGATGTGGTTGCGATAATAGCAGTGGGTTCTGCGTCAATGATCCGTCCTTTACTAGTGTTTTCAAAATCAGGTTCTGAATCAGGGTTTGGATCCTTAGCTTTGATCTCGGCCACCAATGAATGTTTTGAGCGACATTCATCGGTGTCGTGCCAGGGGATTTTGTGGAAATCACACCATTTTCTGGTGTCCTTCTTTGTCTTCCTGTGACCCTTCTTTTCCTGTGTCTTGGACTGGTTTTTGGGAGACTATTTGTTAGGGTTGTCTTTGTCATACTTTGGTTGTTGCAGATTTACAGATCTGAAATACCATTTGTTATGGTGCTTAAATTTTTTCTCGATTTTAACAACATATCGATAAGCAACACCGAGTGATGAGATGTCAAAAAAATCCATTTCAGTATGGATGTATCTGTGTAGAGCCCCATGGTATTTTAGAACCAAATGTCGCTCAGAGTCTTTGATACCCAACTTGGTGCGCAAGGTATGGAAGGTATTGGTGAAATCCAGAATTGCTTGGCCCCTCTCTTGCCGCAGTGTGGTCCATCTCATGTACTGGTCCTCATAGTTTTCAACAGGGTAATATTGTTCCTTTACTGCATCCATAAAAAAATCCCAAGTGGGATCAACCCCATATATTTCAGACTCCTCTGTGGAAATCTGCTCCCAATAATTTTCCCACCAATGTTTGACATGGGAGAGAGCTTTAAGGAGTGCAAAGGTGATCTTTTCTTTGTCAAAAAATTTGTGAACAGAGAAATAACCTTCTAGCAGATTTAACCATTTGTCTAGGGCTTCTGCATTTATCTATCCTTCAAATACAGGAATATCAAAATTAACTTGTACCTTGTAAGGTGAGGTTCCTCCAAAGTGGTCGCTTGATGAATATGCACCTGTTGCTATTGGCAGGCATTGAAGGATGTGGGAAAAATTCTCCATCATTTCATCCCTTTGTCGCATGAGAGCTTTCTCAAGCAACAGACTGATAGGATCGTCTGCTCCATCATTTTTCTTTTATTCTTCCATTGAGGGTTTCTTGGGTGTGTGAGAGAGGTTTTCCTCGAGAGAGATGATCTCAAGACCCAACTTTCTATACTTGGACCTCATCGGGGACATGCAATGAAAAAATGATCAAGAGCAACCTGCTCTGATACCTTTGATCCAGATTAATTTCGGCACAAAATGAGAGCGGAGATATAATAAAGAAATGCACAGAGATATTGAAGATATTCAATAATATAACATAAATGTATCAAATATGCAACCATAAACACAAATATACAATAATACACGATTTCTATTAATCAAAGAAATGTACAGAGACTGTAAAAATACAGAGTGAAAGACTCGCTAGAATGGTGGCAGCTTATCTCTGAGAAGAGATGTGACAGCTACTCGCATTCAAAAGAAGATGATTACAATGAGGCTCTGGAGGCTTTTTTACAATAAACGGGATTGCCAAAATTCCTAGACATCCAAAAACCTAACCCTAGGAGATGAAGCGCCAAAATTCATGTGGGCCCCGTTTGGGTAAGTTAGTACATCAACATCCCGGGGTCGTAACTTTTGCATACGTTCTTCCTTTTAGGCGTATGATAGCTCATTGGAAAGGTATCCTTGAGGAGATTTATTTTGGGGGCTCAATTATGCCTTCTTCTATCATTGAGAACCTCGATCTCAAAAAAACCTTCATTTAGGCCCTCAAAATGGCCCCGGAAGTTAAAACCTACTAAAAATAGTAAATTGTCAAAGTTGCTAGAAAACTGTTTTGAGCCAGTCAGAAAAGGTGGGTGGGCACTGATATCCACCTAGATCAATCCTCCATACTTAGGAAGCAATGGTCTCCATTGCGTTGAGTTACCAAGGGAGAGGGAAAAACGTTTGTTGGATCTGCATCTGGGTGAGCTGCTTGTATTGCTGGAGACGTTGTGCTGCTTAGTTTGTGGAAGTCCGTCATGAACCTGTTGAAGTTGAGGCTGTTCAAAAAGTCGAGCTACATGAGAGAAAGGTGTGCAGAAGGAATATTTGTGCTTTTCTGCAATCTTGTCGACCTGCTTCTGTTGGATAGAAGGTGCAGGGGGTGAGACTGTAGTGGTTGCAGTGTCCTTCTGTTCGCCTTTTGAACAGATTGTGAAGAAGATGAATTTTGTAGTATGAGATACTACCTTGCGACACTTTTTAGGTGGAACAATAGTTGGATCTACCTCTGGTATTCTATAGAGATGACCCCCCAAAGTAACAATGACACTATGGGGTCGAGACTCATAAACAACACGGTGCTTCCACATATATGGCTGGCCCAAGATAACATCACAGAAATCCAGTGGGGCAACATCACATAATACCTCATCCTTGAAGGGTTGGATGCTATATGACAATTGACATTGCTAGCTGACATGAAGATCTCATCCTTGGCGAAGCCACCCGATGTTGTATGGCTGTGGGTGTGGTGTTGTCGTCAATCCCAACTATTTGATGACCTCTGTTGAGATGAGGTTCTTATGGCTTCTGCTATCAACAATAAAATGTAGCAGGGTCCCCTTAACCCACATCTATGAATGAAAAAGGTGCTCCCCCTCTTCAGGATATGTTGGTTCTTCTGGTTGAATTGATGCGGTTGCGACAATAGCAGTGGGGTCTGCGTCAATGATCCATCCTTTACCAGTGTTTTTAGATCGGGTTCTGAATCAGGGTTTGGCTCCTTGTCTTTGATCTAGGCCATGAATGACTATTTTGAGCAACATTGATCAGTGTCGTGCTAGGGGATTTTGTTGAAATCACACCATTTTCCGGTGTCCTTCTTTGTCTTCCCATGACCCTTCTTTTCCTGTGTCTTGGACTAGTTTTTGGGAGACTGTTTGTTAGGGATGTATTTGTCATACTTTGGTTGTTGCGGATTTATAGATCCGAAATCCCTTTTGTTTTGGTCTTTAAATTTTTGCTCAATTTTAACAGCATATCGATAAGCAGCACCAAGTGATGAGATGTCCAGAAAATCCATTTCAGTCTGGATGTATTTGTGTAGAGTCCCTCGGTATTTTAGAACTAAATGTCACTCGAAGTCTTTGATACCCAACTTGGTGCACAAGGTATGGAAGGTATTGGTGAACTCTGGAACTGCTTGGCCCCTCTCTTGCCACAGTGTGGTCCATGTCATGTACTGGTCCTCATAGTTTCCAACAGGGTAATATTGTTCCTTTACCGCATCCACAAAAAAATCCCAAGTGAGATCGACCCCATATATTTCAGAATCCTCTATGGAACTCTGTTCCCAATAAATTTCCCACCAATGTTTTACATGGGGGAGAGATTTAACGAGTGCGAAGGTGATATTTTCTTTGTCGAAAAATTTTTGAACAGAGAAATAACCTTCTAGTAGATTTAACCATTTATCTAGGGCTTCTGCATCTATCTGTCCTTCAAATACAGGAATATCAAAATTAACTTGTACCTTTAAAGGCAAGGTGCCTCCAAAGTGGTTGCTTGATGAATATGCGCCTGTTTCTATCGGCAGGCATTGAAGGATGTGGGAAAAATTCTCCATCATTTCGTCCCTTTGTCGTGTGAGAGCTTTCTTAAGCAATAGACTGATAGGATCGTTTGCTCCGTCATTTTTCTTTTCTTCTGCCATTGAGGGTTTCTTGGGTGTGCGAGAGAGGTTTTCCTCAAGAGAGACAAGCTCGAGACCCTACTTTCTATACTCGGACCTCTTTAGGGACATGCACTGAAAAAATGATCAAGATCAACCTGCTCTGATACCTCTGATCCGGATTAATTTCGACACGAAATGAGAGCGGAGATATAATAAAGAAATGCACAGAGATATTGCAGATATTCAATAATATAACAGAAATGTATCAGATATGAAACCATAAACATAGATATATAGTAATACATGACTTCTATTAATCAAATAAATGTACAGAGACTGTAAAAATACAGAGTGAAAGACTCGCTAGAATGGTGGCAGCTTATCTCTGAGAAGAGATGTGATGGCTACTCGCATTCACAAGAAGATGATTACAATGAGGCTCTGGAGGCCTTTTTACAATAAATAGGAATTCCAAAATTCCTAGACATCCAAAAACCTAACCCTAGGAGATGAAGCACCAAAAGTCATGTGGGCCTCGTTTGGGTAAGTTAGTACATCAACTTCCCGGGGTCGTAACTTTTGCATATGATCTCCATTTTAGGCGTATGATAGCTCGTTGGAAAGGTATCATTGAGGAGGTTAATTTTGGGGGCTCAATTAGTCCTTCTTATATTATTGAGAACCTCGATATCAAAAAACCTTCATTTAGGCCCTCAAAATGGCCCCGGAAGTTAAAACCTGCTAAAAATAGTAAATTGTCAAAATGGCCAAAAATCTGTTTTGATCCAGTCAGAAAAGGTGGGTGGCCACCGATATCCACCTGGATCAATAAGCATCTCTAAAAATCCAGTCATGCATTCGAAAACCAAACAAAAAATACCATTTCCTAAGATATCAAGTCACTTAAAAAATAATTAAAATAATGTATCTAGACACCAAAGAACATATTGCAATCATTTTCACAAAACCTCTTCCCATGAGTACTTTTGAAAATCTACGACAAAAATTAGGAGTATTTCAAAAGCCTCATTAAAAATTGAATGTTCAGGGGGAGAATTACCACAGGGGGAGCGAAGAAATATCCTTCCACAGGGGGAGCATCCTGTAGAAATGACAGGGGGAGAGATATTGTCAAGAAGAAATACCCTTTTAGAAACAAAGGGGAAGAGAATTTATGGAAAGAAGAGCATGATTGTAGGGGGAGTTACCGAAGTTTAGATTCTGGTTAGAAGCATATAGACATAGATTAATAATAGGGGGAAAAACCCTTTTCCATTGATGTCAAAGGGGTAGAGTAACTTGAAAGGAGAAAATCATCATCACATGGAAAGTTTGTGTATGAAGTTAGTGTGTTTACCTCAATGACAAAGGGGTAGATTGTTGCACATATTTTCATTGATGTCAACAACCAATGCCATTACATTATAATGATTAGCTGGTATAAAGAGATTATGCACATGAAGCTCAGAAGGGAAAATGCATTGTAGAAACACGATCATGATTTAAATCCCCACAGTAAAACTACAAAATAATCGAGGAAGGATCATGTCCACTGAGTTAGATTTTGGGACAAACCATGATCGTCAAATTACAAGATAAGGACAGAGTAAGTCATAAAGAAGGACCATCAGATCTAGAGAATACAAAATTACCATTGGATCAGGATTGTGGTCAAATCCGACGATCACCACTTCGGCGAGAATGTGTTGAGAACATGTAAATTCACCCGAAGGCTGAAGTATCAAAGTGAATACATGTAACACACACATCAAGAGATCCACGTCAGCAGACCATGTCAGCAAGGACACGTGGAACAATAAAATAATAACAAGTTTCAATATGAAATTGACATTTCAGGTACGTGTAAATCATGAATCTAAGTGACACATGGTAGCCACTCGGACAGTGCCAAGTTAGAAGTGACGCCAGCAAGTTACGTCATTTTGGGAGTATGTACTTCAGGGGAAACTAGTTTCTAACACCAATAACTTCCTAAATCACTGAAGGTTGAAGTTAATGCTAACCATTGATCTACTTTGGGAGCATTCTCAACTGATGATCAAGTAGAGTTGAAGGATAGCATAAGTGGAGGTGTTAACCGACAACAAGTGGTCACCACCGCTTTAAGACTTATTCGATAGTTAATCGCTTTGGAGGAATTGCTACTGCAGATTCCTAGAGCCAAAAATCACTGAAGTTGTGAAGTGAACGAGGACCAATCATCGTGCAAATTAAATATTGACCGTCTGATCTATTTTGACAAAATATACTCCGACAGGTTTAATGATTGAAAATATTGGAAATTGTCGAACGTCGAAGTTCCAAAGTGAATAATGGCCATCCATCTCAACCTTTGATTAATTCATAACCATTGGATAGAGAAGTAAAAGAATGAGTAAGAATTGGATCCATACCGTTGATTTAGTTATGGGAATCATGCCAGCCATCGAATCAACCCTTGTGAGAGGTAACCATTTCGGGAAATTGAAAACTATGGAAGATTAGATGATTTTCAAAGAAAAATCGTCGGATGTCGAAATCCATAGAACTAGGTTCTAGCCCCCAGTCATGGGTTATAAACACATAAGCCATAAGGCGTTGGGAACATCACTTAGACAATAATCCCATGGTTTTGTGCATATGGTCACATGTAAATTGTTTGAAGGAAGTGCCTCTATAGAATTTGACTTTTGCAATATTTGCTGAGACATGAAATTAAGTTAATTGATCCATACCTGTGATCGATTAATGAAAATCATTTTCATTAAATTGAAAAGGATTCTTGATAATATTTGAATAAATAAAAACAAATGATATTATTGTTAATGAAGAGGTGCGATGGTCCAAACAAAGGAACACAATGTTTCATAGCTCACACCAGTTGGAAGAGTATATAAACAAGAAAGAGTGGTGAGAATAAAGTGTCTCTATAGTCTAGAGAAAAAGATCAAAACAAAAGCAGATTCCAAGAAGAAGAAATGACGATTCTTATGAAGTGAGGGTGGAAGGGAGGAGCATGGAAGGATTCATATCCTTACTAAGAAAATTGTAAAAGATAAGGGAGTTGGAGCTTCCTAGGGTTGGTGCCATAAATACAAGGGAGTTGGTGCTTCCTAGGGTTGGTGCCCTAAATACAAGGGAGCTGGTGCTTCCTAGGGTTGGTTCCCTAAAGATGAGGGATTTGGTGCTTCCTAAGGTTGGTGCCCTAAAGAAGGGGATATGTGTCTCATATATTTGGTGCTCTAAAAAGGATTGGTGTCCTTCACTATTCTTTATAAAACCTTGTAACTGATTTTAAATATATTTATATAATTGATTTTGCATACAATTCATTGTTGGTTTATTGTGGTAATCAATAAAATATAAAAAGTAACTGCTAATTGTGAAAAAGGGGTAATACTGATTCACCCCCCCTCTCAGTATTCCAACAGAAGGGAATTTTGGTAAAGGGTTTTGGTTATCTCTTGGAGGACTATCTTGGTCTAGTGGTGCACTACTCTATTTTGGTTATGGTTTCTGGTCCATCTTCTAATTATCTTCTGTTTGGTGAGATCTCTCTTGAGAGATACATTGTACTTGTTGACAAATCTATATTGAATAAGATTTTTTGTTTTTTACCCCCCATGAGGGTTTCCTAGGATAAATATTATGTATATTGTGGATGTCTTTCTTTTAGTGATCCTTATGCATGAAATTATTGTTTTAATAGTCTAAAGTTAAAGAATACTGAATACACTTAACTAATTAAGAGAAATTTTTACATGGTATCATAACGAACTTGAAATAAACCATTTTCAGAGTTTAGAATAACTCATTGGGGAAGTAAATACCATAGGAATACTCTCCTAACCCTAGCACATATTTCCTTGGGTTTAGATTCCCATTTTGACGAATATTTGAAAACTGCAATTTGTGTTGCAATTGCTGCAACTACTGGTAACTGCAAAAACCCCTAGAATGTGATTTCTCCCACTTTGTGGAGGATGTTGGTAAAATTAAATCCATCAAGGAGATCGCCTAAGGAGGTAACATATTTCGCTTAGAGCAGAATTCCAAAATTATCATTTTGAAAAATTAGGGTTTCCTCATAAACCCTAGATCAAGATGTCTTGTCACCTGTAGATTGATGTTGGAGTAGTTCATCTTGGCCTAGCACACTCTCTGGTAATTTCAAAATATTTCTTTATTTTTTTTTTCATTTTTATTATTGTATTACCATTCAAGGACAATGTGGCAAGCAATACCAAGCTTGATGAGAAGCTTGAGGGTGCTGATAACTTCTGAGCATGGAAGTATAGAGTGATGATCATTCTAGAAGAGAATGATATAGAATATTTCATCAAAGAATAAGTTCTAGAACTAGATGAAGATGAAGCCAAGGAACTACACAAAAAAAAACCTAGTTAAGGAAAAGATAATTATTGCCGATTCCATCAAGGATCATTTTATCTCTCATGTCTCATAATTAACAACTCGAAAGAAAAATTTTTATGCCTTATCCCGATTGTATGAAGGAAAGAATATCAATCGAAATATGACCTTGAGGACACAACTCAATAATTTGAAGATTCAAAGTTCAGAAACTATTCAATCTTACTTCACAAGGGTGTCTCAAATCAAAGAACAACTTGAAGCCATTGGAGACACAATCAAAGAAGTTGAATTGGTAATGACTACATTGAATTTTCTCCCCAAATCTTGGGAATCATTCATTCATGGAATATATTCAAGAAGAAATCTAACGAGGGTTAGCATACTATGGGAGGATTATACTCAGGAAGAAGCTAGATTGGAAACAAGAGAAGAGGAACTAGGCGATGAAGAAAATCAAGCTCTAACAACTCATACAAGAAAACAAAAGGGAAAGAAGGAACTTCATTCACACAATAAGCCTCATGGATTAAAAAAGGGACATAAGTTTAAGAAGGATTTCTCAAATCACACATGCTACATCTGTTAGAAGATGGGACACATTGAAATAAATTGTCCCAACTCTAAAGTTTAGGTCAAAAAAGGAAAGTATAAAATACATCATGCTCATTTCACATAAGATGATGAACCTGATCAAGAAAGAGCCAAAGAATATTACTCAAGTGAAGAATATGTATTTATATCAGATCTTACAGGTATAGTCACTCATGGAAGTGACATATGGATTTTTGATAGTGGTGCTTCTAAGCACATGACATGTTACAAGGATTCTTTCTCAGAATTAGTTTAGAAGGATTCACCTCACAAGGTGAAGCTCGATGATGACTATCAGTATCCCATTAAAGGATTAATATAAGCATCTTATAGATTGTATTCCAAAAAACCTATGAAGATGAAGGATGTTTTGTATGTACATGGTTTGAAGAAGAATCTCCTTTCTATCTCAACTTTGGATGAGAAAGGATTGGAAGTTTGTTTCATTGATGGTGAAGTTATAATGTGGCAAAAAAGAAAGTCTATTGATGATGCTATAGTGATTGGTGTTCAAGAAGGAGGCATATACAAGTTAAAGGGACATTCAATTTCAACATTATTACATAGTACAATTACTCCAAGTGAGATTTGGCATAGAATATTTTCTCATATACATTACAAATCCCTACCGATCGCGAGCAAGATGGTGATAGGTTTGCTATAAATACAAGTAAAACATGAAGACATATGCAAGGGATGCACAAAAGGAAATCACATGAAGAAACCATTTCAAAGCAGTGATAACAAAGCCAAAGGAGCCTTGGACTTTATAAATTTAAACGTGTGTGGAATGATGTCAACCACCTCACTTAGCGAGTATGTATACTATGTTTCATTTATTGATGACTTCTCACGTCAAACTTGGATTTACTTTTTAAAATCTAAAAGTGAAGTATTAAACAAGTTTAAATAATTCAAAGCACTTGTTGAAAAACTTTCGGTAAACAAGATAAATATTTTGAGATCAGATAATGGAGGAGAATTCACATCATATGAATTCAAGGTATTCTACAAAGAATTTGGGATTAAGAGGGAGATCTCTACGCCCTAAAATCCTTAGTAGAATGGTGTGGAAGAAAGAAAGAACCATACAATCATGTAAGCAATAAAATCCATGATTCATGACCAAGGTTTACCGATGCATCTATGGGTAGAAGAAGCCAAGACTATTGTATATGTATAGAATAGAAGTCCCCACTGTGTACTTCGGAACAAGACACCAAAATAAATGTTTATAGGTGAAAATATATAGGCTATCCACCTAAGGATATTTATTTTTCCAGTGTATGTGCACATCCCTAAGGACAAGAGATCAAAGTTGGACCCTTCAGGAAAGAAGGGTATATTTTTTGGATACAGTGAGACATCGAAGGCATACATAGTCTACATCCCTGGTCACTGTCAGAATGAGACTAGAAAAGATGTTACCTTCGATGAGGATATAAATTTCAGTAGATCGAGACAAAATCATTTATATGACATTCATGATGAGTAAACTGAAGCTCCCAGAGTTACATATACAGATGCAAGCGATGATGTTCTAATAGAATATTATGATATGGAAGAACCATAGAGATATGCAGATTCATCCCAAGAGATGAATACTAATAATAGAAGACCAGCTTGGGCTCAAGAAATTATTCAATATGAAGAGAAGTATGGTGCTCCATATTGATCCTTCAGATAAATCAAGAGACCATGACCATACTCTAGTTACATGGCATTATTAAGTGACATTATTGATGCTGCGCCTACCTATTATGAAGAGGTTGTAGAGAATAAAGAATGGAAGGATTCCATGGTTGAAGAGTACCAATCCATTGTAAATAATGATGTTTGGGATGTGGTTTTGAGACTAAAAGATAAGACAATGATAAGTTCCAAGTGGATTTACAAGACGAATCATTTAACAGATGGAAGTATCAAGAAGTACAAGGTAAGATTCATGGAACATGATTTCTATGAGAAAGAAGGAATATATTATGAGGAGACCTTTTCTTATTTGGAAATATACACTTCGATTAGAGATATACTTGTGAAAATGACAATGATGAAGTGGTAGGTACACCATATGGATGTGAAAAAAACTTTTCTAAATGGTTTAATATAAGAGGAAGTGTATGTGGAGAAACCACAATGTTTTGAGACATATGACAGTCAGAAACATGTGTGTAGATTGAAGAAATCATTGTATGGATTAAAGAAAGAACCTAGAGCATGGGATGGTAAAATTGACAACTTCCTAATGAGCTTGGTATTTACCAAGAGTAAAGCAGATTCCAACATGTACTTCAAGGTTGTGGATGTTGGACTAATGATATTACTATTGTATGTGGATGACCTATTTCTAACAAGGGATGAGAAGATCATCAATGAAAGTAAGAGGAATATAGATATAGAGTTAGAGATGAAATACCTAGGTATGATGCATTATTTCTTAGGTATAGAGGTATGGAAGAGACCGAGTGAGATTTTCCTTAAACAAGGAAAATATGTTGTAGAGATTCTGAAGAGATTTAGAATGATGGATTGTAAGGCCATGCCTACATCGATGGTGAAAAATTTGAAGTTATTGAGTGATACATATTTAGAGATAGTGGGTGCCACCATGTATAGATATATGATTGGTTTGTTGATGTACATAATGAACACGAGACCGAATATATGTTTTTCAGTGAACACATTGAGTCAATATATGGTTGAGCCGATATTTTTTCACTTGATTGCAAACAAACATGTGATGAGGTACCTGAAGGGTACAATTGATTATGGAATTAGATATGCTTTGGATCATGAGATAAGCCTACAAGGCTTTACTAGTTCATATTGGGATGATAGTGTTGCAGATAGAAAGAGTACATCTAGATGTTGCTTCAGTATGGGATCGACTATGATCTCACGGTTCAACATGAAGAAGACTAGCATGGTGCTTAGTATGACTAAGGTGGAGTATATAGCAGCGTGTTCAACTAGAAGTGAAGTAGTGTGGCTTCAGAAGCTACTTACAGGATTTGTTGATATCGAGTTAGAGGCGACTTGTATCTAGTGTGACAACTAGAGTTGTGTGAAGTTGAGAGAGAACCTAGTGTTCCATGAAAATTCCTAGCATATCGATATCAGGTACCATTCTATCATAGGTATGGTATAGAAGGAAGAAATGAAGCTCCAGTATTTTTCTACATATGAGAAGATAGAAGACGCATTGACCAAGCCTCTATCGAGAGTGAAGTTTGTGTACTTCATAGACAAGATTGGTGTGATCCATAAGGAATTCCCTAGTAAGAGGGAGTGATGAGTTACATATGCATTTCCAGGGTAGTACCATCAACATGTGGCAGTGGGTATTCACGGACACATTATTGACTATGGCACTAGTAAGCATGACCTCACACAAGGTCATTAGATGCCAAGCCTTATGGGTTGGTGAGTTACCAAGTTTTTTCAAGATGGTGGGTCGACCTATGTGGTTGGATTCGTTTCCTATCCTTGGGATAGATGGGTAGTGTGTGTGCACTACATCACCTAATCCTTGTGATTATATGCTTGGTCACCGTGGATCAATTTCCTGGTGTTCCAACCATAGGTTTTTAGTTCTTTATGAACTAGATGTTAGATTATGTGTGAGATGACGAGTTACTAGTTCTTTATGAAATAGAAGCCATATTATGTGTGAGCTGGCGAGTTACTAGTTCTTTATGAACTATTTGTTAGATTCCGTGTGAACTGACGAGTTACTAGTTATTTATGAACTAGATGTCATATTTCGTGTGAGATAATGAGTTAGTAGATCTTTAAGAACTAGATGCCAGATTTTGTGTGAGCTAGCGACTTAAAGCCCCATGATGACATAAAGCACTGATGGATGATGAGACCCTGGATGCATGATGTGATTACAAAACTTCTTCATTATATATTTTTGGAAAGTCAACAAGTCAATGGTCAAGTATACAAAAGCACAGAAGTAGCCTTGATGATCGTGCTAGAATAATACCTTCCTTTCTAAGAGGGAGTGTTGAAGTTTGAGTATCTTTAGAAGATATTCTTATTGTATCAATATTGTATTAGATAAAGACAAAAACCTAAATTATAATTTTATGTTATATTTGTAAAGTCGACCCTATTGTTCCTTTGTAAAAGTCATCCCTATTGTACCTTGGAAAAATTACATTGTAAATTAGAACGGTAAAGTATACAAGTCAAACCTGACCTATTTATGGGTGACTCAACTTATATTTATAAGAGGCTAGGTGCTTCACTTGGAGAACACACAACACAAGCTCTCTCACACAAGAAAAAGTGCACAAGTCTGAGGAGGAGACACAGCTATAGAGGAAGGGTGTTCTGGTAAAGGGTTTTGGTTATCTCTTGGAGGACTATATTGGTCTAGTGGTGCGCTACCCTATTTTGGTTAGGGTTTCTGGTCGATACTCTGTTTCTTAAGATCTCTCTTGAGAAAGACATTGTACTTGTTGATGAATCTATATTGAAGAAGATTTTTTAGGTTTTCTCCCCCATGAGGGTTTCCCAGGATAAATATTTTGTATACTAAGGATGTATTTATTTTAGTGATCATTATGCATGAATTTATTGTTTTAATAGTCTAAAGTTAACGAATAATGAATACACTTAAATTATTAAGAGAAATTTTAATACCAATAACTTAGGAATAATAGTAAAATAAACAAATTTTACCTCATAATAATTTTAAAGGGGTATTAGCATTAAACTAATGGAAGCAAGTGACATTTGGCTAGGTTTAAATGAAAAAAACAAAGTATAAGTGGAAAAAATAAGTGTCTGGTAAGTGACAAAATAGGGGTTCTACAATATCAAGGTGACTACATCGAGGCTATGGATTCTCACTGGAAGCAGAGAAACACCAGAAAAATTTCTACGTTACTTAAAGGTTGAATGCTTAACATCCCCTGTTACACATTATTTTAGTCACCCTGGTAATGTTTCTACAACATTTGTTCATGCTTCCAAAAGAACCTTTCTTCATGAGAAAAATGACTATCTCCATCTTCTACAAAAAATGTTTTTAGAAAGTCGTCGTAGGCCAACCATAAGATACAGTGTGGAAATGTCTGATTTCCATAGGCTGTCATGAAACCGTTTGCGACGTTTCCACAGGTTGCACTATAGCCAGAGTGCAGAAGTGTTGCAAGACTAAGAAAAGGGTCGAAGTTCACGAAATTTATATAAGGGATATTCTAGAATATGAGGTGGCATCCATATGGTTGGGATCCTACTTGCTTCTATGATTTGGTGGGATCATCCTAATCTCTTTAACCATCTCTCTCTCTCTCTCTCTCCTATATAATGATGGATTTCTCATGGAAAATGTTAAGTAAGATTAAGAAAGAAAGAATAAGAAAGCAAGATCAAGCAAGGAATTAATGAAGGAATAGGCTGAAAATTGTGTGAGGGATTCTATCTCAATTGATGCTTGAGGTATTCATTTTTCCATCAAGTTATTGTGGTTCCTCTTCATGCAAGTTTGGAGCAAGTGTGTGTGTTGGAGCAAAGGGCCACTGAAAGGGAACCTTGCAACATCAAGGCTGTTTGGTTGTATCTTCCACTTTTACTTAATATAATACAATGGCATGTTTCTTTCCCATAAAATCATTCTCATTTTATTACATGACTCCTTGATCACATGTGTAAGTTTTCATTGAATATACTATTGTTTCTTTCACTTTGGTTGGTTTGTGTTTCATTGCAGATCCAATATCACAAGAGCACTAGAGCAGAGTAGGGACAACAAAGATATAAGGAAGCAATATTCAAAGGTATGTCATTCATCTTTTGTTTGATAGTAAACTCAATGATTAAAGCTTAGGAAAAGCGTCATGTCCTGTCTTGTTTTGTTCTAGATCCGGGTGGATCTAGGGAGATCAGTTTATGTCCGCATTCACCTATTTATCCAACAACAACCCCCTATTATCCACATGACAATGGCTAGGTTAAAGCGATAAACAAAGTTCTTATTACTATGCTTCGACGAATAATAGGAATTCCCAAGAAAAGTTGGCACACAATCTTGTTTTCAGCATTATGGGCCTATCAGACATCCATGAAGTCTGCCATGGGATTTATGCCTTTCCAATTAGTGTATGGTATCGAAGATATCCTGCTGATTGAATGTGAGATACCATCTTTGAAGCTAGCCGTTGAACTTCTCCCCAACACCTTTGCTGAAGAGGAATGTCTATTATACTTGATGTAGTTAGATGAAATCCCTTGTGATGCCACCCTGGCTATTGAAGCTCATAAAAAGTGTGTTAAAGCCCAATACGAAAATCATGTCAAGCCATATGTTATCTCTAAAGGTGATCTAGTTCTCCTCTATGAACAAGATCATGATTTACTAGGGGCCAGAAAATTCGAGGCTATGTGGCGAGGCACTTATATTGTCAAACGAGTGTTGGAGAAGGGAGCTTATGAATTAGTGGATTATGATGGCATTCCTTTGAGTGAGCCCATAAATGGGATTTACTTGAAGAAGTACTATGCTTAGATTGTCTTGAAGAAGTACTATGCTTAGATTGTCTTTTCATGAGTTTTTGTATTTTTATTGTATCATACTCTTGTGTGCTACTTTTTGTGTGCTTTTTATTTATTTGGTTTCGACCCCCAACTGCTTACCTTGCATTGTGCTTGGTTTCGATATGTCGGTGTCTTTGCTACCTTACATTGGATTTGCTGATGGCGCTAGTCATAGTACTCAGAACCTAGAATCTTCTGCTTGAGAAATCTACGCACCCACAAATTAATTAATTAGTCTACATGGTGTTTGCCTTGGTTTTGAAACTAACAATATCACGGAGTACAATGCGGCCATCGAATTGTTGACCAATTCTATCTCACTTGGAATCCGTCATATTTTTGTACGACTTGATTCACAGTTAGTAGTACTACAATTGAGTAATGTCTATTCTATCCAAAGTTCTACTTTATTAAGGGTATATTTACGAATTCACCTCTTGGAACGTCATTTTGATTACATTGAATATCAACACATTCCTAGATGTCTCAATACATTAAAGAACGCATTAGCTAATTATGTGTTAGATAGACATTTGAGACATTTATAAATCCAATCACATTTTGTACATAAAGAAATTAATCCGGTGGAATCCTCATGTATATATAACGATAAAATTTTTTACAAAAAAAGTTTTTTCGTTCAAAGACCAAAATATAAAAAATGTGAAGCACATGGCTTCATATAAAAAATAGCTTCAAGGATGCTGCTCACGATAAAACACGACTTCCCGTGCTACCCTACAGAGTATTCGACTAAGAGAACTAGATATGCCCACAGTATGGTGCTAATAACGTCACAAGATCTCATCGATAGAGATATATAGGACATTTGTTGTCAACCCCTCCAGATTCTGCTCGATCGCCTCATAATCAACAACAACCAATCCTACTGGCTTGAATGCCTCCCATTGTATATGAATGAGAGATGTACTTGGAGGTCGGTGCAGTCCTACATCTGTGTTGTCAAAGAGTTCTTGATTAGTCGTCGGAGTAAAAATATAAAAAACATTTCATATTTCAAAATTTACAAAAACATTATAAAAACAAAATGTGATTCTTACCCAAGTTCCCCCACTGAGAACCTTCAGGTAGAACCAAGTCTGGGTTACCTCTAAATTCCAAACTGGCATACACATAATCATCTACCATCAGTAGCTGAGGCCTCAACCAATATAAATAACATGTCATTATATTTAACGATGGGGCCAGTCACACGATGAGCCATGAGCTCACACCATTTCTTCATTCTTGAATCTTGTGGGGCCAATATGCCCCACTCTACCTGTAAGAGCAACTGTGGAACCCTCTCGAGGAAGAAGGACACTAAAATGTACCCGTACCTAAACTATTTCAGGTCACCTTTATTCTAGTTTGTCAATTGTTTCTTCATACTACTAAGAACCCCGCCACACTAGTTAAATACCCGGGGCTCCATTCACTCCACTTCATACTGGAAGTAACTATGGAGAGCCATATGAGTATATTCACTCCCCTCCATCCATGAGATAGTGAAAAGGATAGTCTGAAGGGGTAAATCCCAAACATCCCTAATGGTAACCTTGCCTTTACGTCTCTCGGCCCCTGGTTCACAATACCGACGAACATACTCACTCATTGGTAAACCTCCACCTATATTACCTGTCAAAGTCACATGAGATCCACGATGAGATAATCCTGTCAAAAAACAAATATCCTTGATATCTAAAGAGAGTATGTTGGCTCCCACATGGAACACCTACTGATCCACGTACCACATGTGGACTAAATACTCAAGTAACCTCAATTGGCCCTCATGCCCTGGATCTTAAAGAACTTCAACAACCCACACTGTCGGAGGGAATTAACTGTGCCTGGGTCATTCCCAATGAAATGATCATCGTCCTCATGTTATCTCTCCCTCCACTCCAACATTTTGACCGTCAAAAACCTGTGTTGGAGCCATAAAGAGAAGTTAGCATCTTCAATTTTCTTTGTTTGTAATTTTTATTGGCTAAACATTAATGAGAATTTTTTGAGTTGCGCCCAGTGCAGGTGAGATTTTTACACAACGTGGAATTTCTATAGGGCCCAATTTAAGCCGATCCCCACATGCACCTACCCTCACGAAATTCCACTCAATTTTTTTTTTTAACCAGTAAAAATAGAAATTAATCCATGCAAAATGGAGAGGATGAGAAGATTACCTTTTTAGCGAAATCCATTCGTCGAATGCTTGCCCATGCCTCCCACAGTCTGCAATGAAATTTTGAGGTGGAATAGGGTTTTTTGGACATGTTTTGGGTAAAATGACAATGAAATGGTAAAAAAGAGTTTTCACCTATATTTATTCACTTTTTACTTTTTTCATTGAAATTTTATAGTATTTTATTCATTTTACTTAAAACCTAAAGTTCTAATGACTTTGTAAGTGTTTTGATTTTTCACAGATGAATAATATAGGAGCCTAAATGATGGAACACATATACTTTTCTTGATTTATTTTTATGTTTGTCGCTTGTACAAATACTTTTTAGGTTTTTCAGGAAAAACCTCGAGCTCAGTCTTTGTTCGTTCTCGTGCTCGTAAATCAATGAGAACTCAACCGAGTATACTTTGTCATTTTTTTTGTACTCGTCATGGTAACATGAAATGAAAAACCTATGGAGTACCCATTAAGCTCTTTTCACACTCCATAAAAACAAAAAGATTTTCGAGCGACCTTGTTCTTTTCATGCTCGTAAAACTATTTGAAGAAAATGTTTGATGGGCGATAGTTTATCACTTTTTCAGTCTCATCAAACTAATTTATGAAAAAGGATCTAAGAGAGTCCTCCTTAAGTGTTTTTTAGAATCCCTAAATATGAAAAACCCTCAAGTTTTCTCTCTTTGGACTCATTAAACAAACATTGAAAGACCTATATGGAACCAAACCACTCCTTCTTAGGGTTCGTTAAACATACTCTGAGGGACTTGTTCAAAGGATGATCTTACATCAACAAGAATATGTTATCCTCTTGACGCTTTCATAAAAATAAAGAGGTACTCACAAGAAATGGTGGGGGAAAATTTGGGAAAGAAATATGTCTCTATATTTGTGTTAGTGGCAGTAATAGTCTCTCTTGAACATGACACCCCCTTCATCATTGAATCCAGGTTGGGAAATCCATTTGCCTCTCGTTTGACCTTACGAAAGTTCATATCTTGGGTCGTCTTTGAGTCAATGCTGCCAAGACCATTGTCGTGTCATTCATATGTTCAAGAGAAATCCAACCCTACACAAGCCTTCTATCGAGTCAGCCATCTGCAGTTATCAATTCCTACCATGTTGGCCTTCCCTGTGTCAGTTTCAAATCATTTTCACACTTTGATCTACCTCAAATATGTTACTTGTTTTCTTTCATTGATGGGGGATACATCAAGGCCCTCCCATGACAATTATTTTCCTGTCGACTTCAACTCACTATCCAGGAATAAGACCTAGAAATCAATTATTTCCTTAGAACCTGCATGCCTCAATGGTAGGTTTCTTCGCTTTTGACAGTGGGTTCACATCATTGACCCCTAATTGAGAGATTATATTGAGTTCTCGAATTTATCTCATTTATTTGCATTCGATGGATTGTACTAAGGTACCTTGGGATTCATTGACATCAATGGTGATTTCCCTCGCACTTGTTAACGATTTTCATCAATGGTCGGTAATCAAGTTGTTTCTACCATGTTCGACTTCAACACCTGTAATTGCATGGTTAGATTCATACTTACAGATGACGGGATTGAAGACCCTGGATCTCGTTGTTTCAATCCAGGTTGTGATAGAGTACGTATGATTTGTATTGACACACAGATCCAATGTCTTGTGGCTATGTCCGAATCTAAGTTTCTCTAGGAGCATAGATCCACAGTGTATTCCTAACAGCTATGTACAATCTTGGTGACATGGATCCACAGTGTATGATTGGTGTCCATGACTGACATTTATGATTTAAATCACTTGTAGTCTGAGCATGGGAATGCCTACCTTAGAAATGGTATAATATTGCGTAGATGTTTGGTTGTTTGCAGGTTTTCGATTGGTGCGCTCCTTGTTTCTAACACACACACATATTCTACAAAGTATTTCAGCTATCATGAGTTCCAATCTCATACTTTGGGAGGTATTTTGTTACACATTATTTTAGTCACCCTGGTGATGTTTCTACAAAATGTGTTCAGGCTTCCAAAATAACATTTCTTCATGAGAAAAGTGACTAGCAACCTCTTCTACAAAACTTGTTTTTAGAAGGTATTCACAGGTCACCCATAAGGTACAGTGTGGAAATTCCTAATTTCTGCAGGCTGTCTTGAAACTGCCTACGATGTTTCCGCAGGCTGCACTATAGCTAGGGTGCGGTGGTGTTGGAAGACTGATAAAAGGGTCGAAGTTCACGAAAGTTCTAGAAGGGATATTCTAGAATATGATGTGGCATCCATATGGTTGGGATCCTACTCGCTTCTATGATTTGGTGGGATCATCGTAGTCTCTTTAACCATCTCTCTTTCTCATATATAATTATGGATTTCTCATGGAAAAGGTTAAGCAAGATTAAGAAAACAAGATTAAGAAAGCAATATCAAGCAAGGAATTAATGAAGGAATAGGCTAAAAACTGTGTGAGGGATTATATCTCAATTGATGCTTGATGTATTTATATGTCCATCAAGTTATTATGGATCCTCTTCATGCAAGTTTGGAGAAAGTGTGTGTGTTTGAGCAAAGGGCCACTGAAAGGGAACCTTGCAACATCAAGGTTGTTTGTTTGTATCTTCCACTTTTACTTAATATAATACAATGACATGTTTCTTTCCCATAAAATCATTCTCATTTTATTACATGACTCCTTGATCACATGTGTAAGTTTTCATTGAATATACTATTGTTTCTTTCACTTTGGTTGGTTTGTGTTTTATTGCAGATCCAATATCACAAGAGCACTAGAGCGGAGCAGGGACAACAAAGATATAAGGAAGCGATATTCAAAGGTATTTCATTCATCTCCTTTTTGATAGTAAACTCAATGATTAAATCTTAGGGAAAGAGTCATGTCCTTTGTTGTTTTGTTCTAGATCCAGGTGGATCTAGGGAGATCAATTTATTTCCGCATTCACCGATTTATCCAACAACATCCCGTAAGAGTGGTGATTTTCTACTTAGTTTTTTTTGGCAGGACATGGAAAATGGGTTTACAAAAGAGAAGCATGAAATCAAACAAATCCCCATGGTCAGACAAGTTTGGATATTCCACAGATCATATGCATACAGATTTATAAATAGTCTTTGAGTTATTATCTTGAATGGAAGTGTAACAACCCAAGGCCGAGTCCTTGTTGAATTGTAACTATGTTTATAGGTTGGTGAGCCAAGTATTATAAGATGGAAGACTTATATGTTTATTAGGCCAGAGAGCCTAGATGCTTAAGGCCAATGAGCCTAATTTTTGTATTTGTAAATACACACATCATTAATAAAATTACACCATTGTGTGTAGGCCAACCACGAAGAAAGAGTTATGGGGGACTAAGCTCCACTAAGTAGGGAAAGGGAAGGTGATAAGTTTCTAGGATTAGGGGATAAACTATAGGGCTTACCTCTAAAGGAATAATATTATATTATTATTTCCTAAAGGCTAAGGTGGAGATAATCTATATTGTCCTAAGTTCTTGGGGAAAGGGAACAAGTGTTATGTGGAGCTCATGTAGCTTCAGGAAGTGTTGGCAGCCCCACAATATTTTCAATTCTTAAAGCAATGAATCATAAATTTTATTGCTATCTCCGCTTAAACATTTGAACATTGCTACTTGAAAGATGAATCTTGGGCTATATAAGGTTTTTATTTTTCCTAGTTCTCGTTTTCATGCTTTGTTCATGACTGAAAGCATGAACAAAGAATTGAAACTTCTGAATTTATTGGATTTGATTTTAGGGATTATTTTCCTAATAAAACTAATGATTATACAAACCTTTTTAAGAATGTTTTTTTTCTTTAAGGCCTATCTCATGTCAATAAAATGGTTGTTTTTAATTGCTCATTGTTATAAGGTCTACTTTGGACATTTGAATGCTATACCGAGAATCAATTAATGTTAGACTATGATTTTGTTCCATGTATCATTATTGGTAAATTCTTATATGGTCATTATGTGTGATTTGTCAAACACCTCTCTTCTTGACCTTAACTCCACCCTTTACACATGATGATACTTAAATGCATGCAATCGTATTTTGTACTCTGCTGGTAGTGGAAGTTTGAAAATGACATGTCCATTATTTTGATTTAAGTCTCGGGTTTTGTTCTGTACCCTCAGTGATTCATTACACCACAACACCCAATTCTCTTATGAAACCCCTTATGCCTTCATTTAATTCGTGCAAGAGTTTTGTTTCTTTGGTTTTGTCCATGGTTCTTCCTGTTCTGTGAAACCCTTCTTGCTTATAGTGGCTTCTTTTGCCCCCATGACTTCTTGTCTCAATCCACATGCCCCCCATTGTATGCATTGAACCAAATGGCTCGCAAACCCTGCTCCTATATGACAATGCAAGGTAAGACCTTAAGGGTTAAGGATGACTCGAATTTCTTGAGAGATTTCAAGGTTTTAACTTGCAAACATCCCAGGAGTTTKCCCTCTCTTTTGATGGCYGCTGAGCCAAAGTAGGAGATATTCAAATCAAAGTCACCAAAGAGTTTTTAAGCCAGGTGATAGGTCTTCCACTTAGCAGGCATAAATGGTTTAAAAATGCCAAGGTAGAGGAGGTGTCATGGAGCCTGTTCTTTACCTCTAGGAAAATCAAGTGCTGTGATAAAGGTATGCCTATATCTCTGTTGAAAACTAGGTGGCATGGTTTATTGGCAATCTTGAGACAATTCGTTACATGTGAGGGTCGCTTTGGCCTTTTTTTTATGTATCACATAAGATTGTTGATGAACTTCATCGGTTTCTAGTTGAATATGACTTTTTATTTATTGAGAAGTTTGTATAAGATGGCCAAGAGGTATAAGAGATAGCCTTTAAATTCCATTCTGTTTCATCATGGGTTGATAAGGATGTTGTTAGTCCATCAATTAAAATTGAAAGAGCATGATTGGGACACTTTCCTAACTTGAAATGGTTTTGTTACACCCAGTCCCGTAGAGTTTGATAAGCCCATGTTGGAAGAAACCCCAATCCCTTCCATTGAAAAAACAATCTCCTCATCTAAAGAACCCTGTGATAGGACTGTGCTCGATGATCCTATGCCCGAGCAACCAGATTCTGAACCAACAACCTTTGAAATTCGTGACCATGAGCAGTACGCCTGCCCTGACACCTTTGCAAAAAACACAAACAGACCCTCGCGCAAACTGTCCAAAAATGACTCGGATGTAGGGTTTAAAAACAAAAGGGCAGGGAGATTGATTTCCAGGAGCCTACAGAATAAATGGAAGTCTCATATGAGCTCGATCAAAACAATCGAGGTCCATGAGAGCTCCAATTCTGAGATCGAGATATTTTTGGCAGAAGAAGACCCGAGTTACCTCAAACCAGATCTCATCCAAGCCTATGATTTTGTAGACAATATGCCACCGTGCCTGAAGAATAGCCAAGGTTTTCCAGTGATTAAACTTGGTAAGAAACCCACAGATAAGAGTGGTAGAATTCTGACACACAACCATGGACATCCTCAAACAACTGTTACAGATCCACAGTGTGAAGTTTGTTTCTTTTGGATCGACAAATATTACACATATATACCTTCCCTTCAATTGCAAATAAAAAACCTCACTACTTAGATCGACTCATTAAAGAGTGAAAATTACAGTCTAAATTTCAATGTTCAAAGGCAGGGGAAGCATTTGAAAAGGACTGGAAACGTGATAATAAAGAGTGCTGAGAATGTTACAACAATTGTTAACTCTGAGATCTTGTGAGTCAAATTTAGCATGCAGTTATGAGGTAAATATTTGTTTGATTTTCTTAGTTGTATTTTTATTTTAGTTTTTCTATTATTATAGATTTAATTAGATTTCTATTGTTTGAAATAAAAATAGCTACAAAATCAGCTGATTCTGTAGCTAGTTCATTCTCATTCAATTTTTTTGGAAATTATTGGTTAGAATAATATCTAAACTCCTGTATTTTCATTTTTCCTTTCAAAATATCGTATAGCTGGTGGTGATCTGATGATATGGACCATTTTTTATCTTATTAGCCATTACTTTGGCTCATCTTTTGTAAACATAAACAAGCTTTTTATAGTTTTGAGAGATACAGTGTGATATGGAGTTGTTATTTTACCCTCTATTTTGTAATTAGAAAATCATTTTGAGATTTAATCTTATCCCACAAGATAATATGTTTAGATTGAATGAACTCTTTTAATATTAGAGATTTTTGTAATGAAGACATCTTGGCCTATGGCCGAAGGTGGACAATTTATTCACAAATTTGGATAGAACAGATATTTACATTTCGTCTTTAGCTTTCTGTAAATGGTGTTTTCGTTTATGGTTTGTTTATCCTGATAAATTAATAGTTGTTGATAGCTTTAGTCTTCACAATTTTTTATGGTATTGAGATAATTTCTTTAAAATATCATTCACATTTTGATGCTTCAGATATTGAAAAGAGTGATCATTCTTTCAACCCAAATGACAAGATTTTTCTTCAAATTTTTGTTGAATGATTAAAAGAATGTTGTTACAGTTAGATTTATCTCAAATGTAATTGCTTGCAAGCACAAAGATCACAATGGCTATTTGCATCTCTCATTCTGTTATTAAAACTCAACAGTCAATATACTATTTTGCATTTATTCCGAACAGTTCCAAGGTTCATTGCAGGTTTATCTCTTGGACAAGCTGGCTGGACGTCCTATAATCGTACATATGTTTGGGTGCATGCCGATTAACTCATTAACAAGTTAGTTTATTTCTTTTTTTCGTTGAAACTCAAATATATGGTCTGGCTTTGACCATCCAAATACTTCTGTTTCATAGTATGTTTTTTTATTATTTTAGTTTAGATTAATAAGGAAAAAACAAAAAAAATATTATATGTGCTTTCTTTATCTTCTTTTGTTAAAGTAGTCATTTTCACAGAGTTTAGTAAGTTTAGATTAAAACTTGCATCTTGAAAATAATGTATATAATTGATATTTATTTATCTTTTGTTTAAATATGCCCATTACATTCATATTAGAGCATATGTACATATATATTTAGTATTTAGTAATTAGCGATTTATTTATTTTATTTTATTTCATTTCTTTTAGGATTCTTAGATTGGCCAATGGATCCATTAAACCCATCAGAACGAGTTATACCAAACAACTTGGGTTACTTAAATAACCCCAGACCAGACTCGTTCTTCCAATTGACGGACGGTCATTTTCGCCCATCAATAGGAAGACATGTGTCAACGTGGGCGCATGAAGCTTATAGCTAGGAAAGACAACTCATTGGGGGTTCGATCACCATTCTCACCACACTCACAATTCTCAACCCTCCCTCCATTCTCATGAGGGTCTCCATTTTGAGAAGTCAACCATCTTACCTGATTCACTAGGGAATCATGCATTGAACATTTCATTCATCGTCGACCCTTGCACCATTCACTCACCCTAGAACTTGCAGGCACATTGAGCTACCCCATACCTTTGTTGTGAAGCACCATACACCTGTACCTTTCCTGAGCACATACCGTGCCTTAATGTTTTGTTGTTTCTACCAACGCAGTTCCTTGGCTGAGTGTGGCTTGTTGCCATCATCTGTTCCCTACCGAGATTTTTTGTTGCCATCACCCTTACTTGAACTGACTTAGGAGTTGGATTAAAGAAGAAGGTTGTTAGGACTGTGAGTTTTAATAGGTAGGTTATTAGGCCCATGGAATGAATAAGCAGGTTGATAGGCCTATGTGCAAATCTCTCCAGGTGAGAGGTTTTTTGGGAAGCAATTTTTCCCAAAGGGAGCCCAACAATAGCTATAGTACTCGAAGAATTCCTATCTGGCCTATTGTTGAAGCCTTCGAAGGGAAGTGGGGCAGCCAAAGGACTATTGAGCAGAGAAGGGGCACACTTCCTGGGGTGGGATAGGCATGTAGGGAATGAGAGGCTGTAGGTTTTTAGTGTGAGATGGCTACTAGGAGAAAATCCTTCCTATTGATATGTGCGACTTTCCTTTTGTCCTTGCCAAGCCTAGAAATATATTTCCTGATGGAGTTTAGTCTTAGCTCAAGGGTGACCCACTATTGAGTGAGATGAGAAGCATGGTCTAAGGATGGGAGGTTCGTGGGAGGCCTGCACGTAGTTGGTGGTCATATATTAAAATATAAGTACCAAATCTCTATTCTCTGTATGATGTGTATCTTGAAATCAAGTTATAATGTTGCTAGAATTGTCTGTGTGTAATACCTATATGTTTTAATGTTATTTCCACATGAATAGTGGCATGAAAAAAATGCTATAGCTGTTTAATTTTCATTAGATAGTTATGAATATAAATATATATGGTATCAGATCATGAAAGTTATTTGGTGGCATGGCTTGACCTATTGTTTTAAGGTCAGGAATGTTACAAAATGGTATCAGAGCATGGAGAGACATTCATGAAGTGATGATGCCTGACCTGTTGGTGGATGGGGACATTACAAAATGGTATTAGAGCCATGGTTTCAACACTGATCCTAGATGGGACATGTTAGTGGAAGTTGAAGAAAAATTTTTAGAAAATAATTGGTTTTGAAATGGAAAAAATTCAAGTTCAGAACCCATGGTTTCTACATGGAACCTGGATGGGCCACAAATGAGGAATTTGGAGTAAAAATGTCCAGATAAGTTTGATGTGCAGAATGCCAGAAGGGCGTTGAGAGAACACTTGGACTGTGTTTGGAAATACATGAGGTATAAACATTTAAGAAATGGCCACAGAGAAAGAAACCACAACACGCGTGGTGATTGGGCTGTAGGATCTATTCGGGAGAAGGAGGATCCTTCATAACCGTCATTTCTAGAGAAACGTGCATGAAGGTTAATATCCAAGTCATTCTAAATTTGCAACTTCAATGAAATTTATGGGTTATAAGAGCAAGAGGGTCTGAAGCCCGAAGTTCTGAAGTCCCGAACAAAATATACACCATAGATCTAAGGAACAAAGTGATCACCATTGGATTTGATCAAGGACAGATCAACTTGATTCGAGAGTTCGATGTTTGGGGAAATTGGGGTGTGCAAGTGTAAAAATCACCAAGGCTCAAAGTTTTGAAGTGGAATGGCTTGCTGACATCGCTCGAAATGACGTGGAAAGATGGGATGTGTGCCACGTGTTAGTGAGTTAAGAACCTTTGGATGATTTAATTACTAGATAGAGCGTGACACATTTCACCCATCTGATATGGCCACGTGTCCGCTTCTAATATTTTTCCATGTGGCCTCCTCTCGAGCATGGATGGTGAGGCCCACTGATGGTTACAGTGGACACATGGCACTATATGATGAAGTCCAGAGACTTTAAACTCTGGAATAAATGGTTCATGTTGGAATGGAAGGAAGAAATCCTCCAAAGTCCCAGAGCCCTGAAGCTCTGAAGTCCCAAAGCCCCAAAGCCAAGAGTTTCATAGCAAGTATTAGCCATTGGATGCTGGGAAGATGTGGACCGTTGATCCACCCTACTTTGTGATTTCAACAATTTGATACTCTGAGAGGTTTGTTGGGAAGTGATTTGGAAACTGCCGAAGCCAGAGTCTTGAAGCTCCAATCCGCTGTAGATCTAAGAAAGGAATGTAGACCCTAGATACACCATCCTTCGCACATTTGTCATCTCATTTTTCTGTGATGTTTGGGATGTGTGGAAAAAAGGGAAACCTTTGAAGCTCTGGAGCCAAAGTTTCAAGGCTTTGGATAAGCGCCCAAATGATTATCCCTGGGCCACAGTCATTGTCCCTTGAAAACCAAGGGCTAAAGAAAAGGGGATAGCACCTGAGAATTATGGAAGAATAGAGTGGGGCTTAGAGATAGAACCTGAGAGGATATTGATTGAACAAGGCTCGTTGAAAATGGAGTCAGATATTATTTTGTTGTACCAGATTGGTTTATGTATTCTAGAAAATTATCAAGTTTAATAGCGCGACAAAAATTTGGTTGACTGCACATTTTGCAGAATTAACAATTGTTAGGACCGAACTGAATTGTTGCATAGTGCAAATAAATGGATGAGGCACATGATGCTTATAGTTTAGAGAATAAATATAGGGGAATGGATGTCCATTTTGGAGTTTAAGGAACAAACTCCAATGGGCATGGATAATAAGTAGATAAATACGTGGGCATGATGAAAATTATAAAAGAATGGAAAAAAGAGGTCCAAATTCACTGAGCAGATAACAAAAAGATTATGAGAGCCAAGGAGGACCAGGGAGACTTTAACATGAAGTTGATGCAGATACTGGAAACAATAGAAAATAAATTGGATAACGAGAGTGGCTCAAGAAAATCAGGAAGTCACAGGTCTCCTGATGAGAAAACAAGAACAAGAAGTGTTAGCAGACATCACTGTCACTCCTCGAGGCATTCCAATAAGAGAGCATATAGTAGCTCAAGGCCATCTGCTGTCATGAATCATAAGAGGTATGAGGTGGATGATCTATGAGGGGAAATGAACAAAATCAAACCTCTTACATTCGATGGTGAGCACAAGAAGGATGAAGATGAAGAAACATGGTTACTGGGCATGAGAAATTATTTTCAATTACATAATTATTATTCTCATGTAGAAGGAAGAATTTCCATATATCAATTCAAAGGAAAGGAATCCATGTGGTGGGATCAACTTGTGCAGGTGAAACACATTAAAGACAAAATTTTTACTTGGAGGGAATTCAAGAAGTATTTTGAAAATAAATACTTGACTAAGAGATACTATGACAAGAAAATGAAAGAGTTCATTGAACTCAAGCTTGGGAGTATGACAATAGATGAATATGAAAGAAGGTTTTTAGAATTGCTGAAGTATGTCTCTTTCACCAAGGATGAGAAAGTCAAGATTCAGAGGTATTTGAGTGGGTTTCCATCATCTATCAATGACAAAATACAATATGATGATCCCAAAACATTGGAGGACACCATAAGGCGAGCTAAGTTCCTATATGATTAAAAAAAACCAAGGCCAACTTTCCAAAAAGAATGGGAAGACAATAATAAATTCAAGATGGATCATAGGAAGAAGGGAGATAATACACCATTCTTCAGAAATAATCCTCAGGGACAACCAACTTCTAGAGAACCCAGAACACTTGAGATAGGTGGCCAAAGGCCAAGGGAGGAACTAATTCAATGTTGGGCTTGTAAAGGAGATCATATGTTTCGAGATTGTCCTCACAAAAGTGACAAAGTGAAAGATTTTCACATTGTTCAATGAGCTAAAACAATGGAGGACATGGGAAGAAGTGTACCCAGGATCTATGTAGCCCTGGACAACAAGAAGGTAGAGTATCAGTCACATATGATTGAAGTGGAAGGTATGTTCAATAACCAAACCATTACTATTTTAATTGATTCAAGAGATAGTCATAGTTATATAGATCCTAAGATGGTGGAAAGTTTGAATTTGCCAAGAAACAAGCATGGAAAATATTGGTTGGTGCAGCTCACTACCGGAGCCAAAAGAAAAGTTAATGAGATGGTTAAGTCATGTCTTATTGACATGAATGGACTGAGCATAAGGGCATATTTGAACATCTTCCATTTAGGTTCCTATGAATGTCTAATTGGGATGGATTGGTTGGACCAACATAATGTTATACTAGACTGTCATAAAAAGGAATTCACCTGCTTAGATGAGGAAGAAAATCATAGGACAATCGAAGGAATTCTCATGGAAGTTACTATCAGAGAAATATCAACAACGCAACTAAAGAAGTGTTACAGGAAAGGTTATCAAATATTTGCATCCCATATGGAGGAAGCATGTAAGGATAAGGTGCCAAATCTAGAGGATCATGCAGTCCTGGAATATTTTGAAGATGTGTTCAAGGAGGTACCATGACTACCCCCAATAAGAGAAATTGATTTCTTTATAAATTTGATGCCTGGAGCAGCTCTAGTATAAAAAATGCATTACAGAATGAGTACACCTGAAATGAAGGAGTTGCAAATGCAGCTTGAAGGACTTTTGAAGAAGGGTTATATATGCCCAAGTGTGTCACCTTGGGGTGCCCTAGTGTTGTTCATGAAGAAGAAAAATGGGACATTGATATTGTTCATTGATTTCATACAGTTGTACAAAGTAACTATAAACAACAAGTATCCCTTACCAAGGATCGATGATCTCTTTGATCAGTTGAAGGATGCAAATATATTCTCAAAGATTGATCTCAGGTTAGGATATCATCAGGTAAGGATTAAAGAAGAAGACATCGGAAATACCACCTTCAAGATAAGGTATGGTCATTATGAGTTCACAGTGGTGCCATTTGGGTTATCAAATGCACCAGTTGTTTTCATGTGCTTAATGAATGATGTTTTCTAAGAATATTTGGAGAATTTTGTCATTGTATATTTAGATGACATCCTTGTATATTCCAAGTTAGAAGAAGATCATGAGCATCATTTTAGGATGGTGTTTCAAGTGCTAAGTGAGCACCAGTTGTATCCCAAATTGATCAAGTGCTCATTTTATCAAAACATAATTCACTATTTGGGGCATATCATATCTAAAGATGGGATATCAGTGGATCCTGAGATGATAGAAGCCATTAGAGGGTGGACAACACCTAATAATGTGGTAGAAGTTAGATCCTTAATGGGTCTAGATGGCTACTACAAAAGGTTCATTGTAGGGTTTTCCAGAATAGCCCACCCAATCACTTCCTTGCAAAGGAAGGGGAAGAAGTTTCAATGGACATAAGAATGTGAAATGAGCTTCCAACAATTGAAGTAGCTGTTAAATAGTTCTCCAAATCTATGGATTGTTGATTTGAACGAATATTTTGTGGTTTGCACAGATGCATGCAAAGAAGGACTTGGAGGATTCCTTAGTCAGAATAGATTTGTAATAGGTTTCAAGACTAGAAAATTGAAAAAGCATGAAAGGCTCTATGCCACTCAGGAATTGGAGTTGGTAGCCATAATGCACGCTTTGAAAAAATGGAGGCACTACATCATGGGAAAGAGGTTTGAGATGAGGACAGACCATAATGGTTTGAAGTATTTTTTTGATCATTCTACTTTGAATGCTAGGCAAAGCTGATGGTTAGAGTTCCTCTGTGAATATGAATTTGATATAAATCATATCAAGGGAAAAGAGAACAAAGTGGCTAATGCACTCAACAGAAGACTACATGAGTTGCATGCTACATTAATTAGCAGGTACCAATCAGATTTGAAAGACATAATTGTGGAGGCTGCAAAATGAGATTTTCACTACATGGAATTGGTAACAAAATTGCAGCAATTTAAAATGCAGCAGGAAGTTGAGTATTATGAATTGGGAATTGATGGAATTATCTTGTACAAAAACAACGTTTATGTACCCAATTCTCCTAAATTGAGGAGTGAGATTTTAAAATAAATGCACAATGTACCTTATGCAGGATACCCAAGATATAAAAAAATAGTATCAAAAGTCAAGAGCCAATATTATTGGCCAGGAATGAAGAGGGAGGTTGTTGAATACATAACTAAATTCTTGGAGTGTCAAAAGGTAAAGGTTGAGCATAGACACCCAACTAGTTTTCTACAAGCATCACCTATTCCTGAGTGGAAATGGGAAGTTGTAACAATGGATTTTATCACAGGATTTCCCAGAACAGGAAAACAACATGATGCAATCATGGTGATGGTGGACAATCTTACTAAAGCTGCCCATTTCATTCCTATGAAGACTACTCACAAGGAAACCCATGTTGCTGATATTTATATGAGGGAAGTAGCATGCTTGCATGGCATACCCAAGACAATTGTGTCTGATAGAGACCCAAATTTTACCTCAAATTTTTTGAAGGGGTTATTCAAAGGGTTCAGTACAAATCTGAAATTCAACATAGCCTATCATCCTAAGTCTAATGGGAAAATAGAAAGGTTGAACCAAGTGATATAGGATATGCTAAGGATGTATGTGATGGACAAACCATCTAAATGGGAAGATTATCTACACTTGGTATAATTTTCCTACAACAATGGGTATCAAGCCTCATTGAAAATGAGCTCGTTTGAAGCACTTTATGGCAGGAAGTGGAATACCCCAGTAAGATGGGACAACCCATATGATAGGGCAGTGGTTGGTACCAGAGTTGCTCAAGTAAATGGAATAGAAAATGATGAAGATTAAGAAGAATTTGAAGGATTCCCAAGAAAGGCAGAAAAGCTATGTTGATAAGAACAAAATTCACATGGAATTTAATGTAGGGGATCATGTATTCTTGAAAGCGAAGGCCAATAGAAGCTCCCTAAAGTTGGAGATTTGTTCAAAGTTAGTAGCCAGATATTGTGGGCATTTTGAAATCCTAGAGAGGATTGGAACAATAGCATATATTCTTGTATTTCCTGCATCTATGTCTATACATAATGTATTTCATGTCTCATTTCTTAAGAAATATATACCTAATGCTAATCATGTTATTGATTGGAATGTGATTCATGTGGAGCAAGAAAGTGATTTTCAGGTGCATCTGGTGCATATACTAGACTGGAAAAGTAGGAAGCTCCAGAATCGATCCATAGGGATTGTAAAATTCTAGTGGATCTGTTATGGGCTTGAGGATGAAAAATGGGAGCATGAAGATGCTATGTGGGCAGAGTACCCACATCTTTTTGAATATTTTGGAAATATTGTTGTTGATGTGTAAATAAGTTTCATTGAGGAAAGTGCAAAAATAAGGGGAGGGGATTGTAACAACCTAAGGCTGAGCCCCTGTTGAATTGTAATTATGTTTATAGGCTGGTGAGCCAAGTATTATAATCTAGAAGACTTATATGTTTATTAGGTCGAAGAGCCTAGATGCTTAAGACCAATGAACATAATTTTTTTATATGTAAATACACACATCATTAATAAAATTACACTGCTACATGTATACCAACCACGAAGAAAGATTTATGGGGGACTAAGATCCACTAGGTAGGGAAAGATAAGGGGATAAGTGTCTAGGGTTACTGGCTAATCTAGAGGGATTACCTCTAAAGGAATAATATTATATTATTATTTCCTAAAGGCTAAGGTGGAGATAATTTGTATTGTCCTAAGTTCTTGGGGAAAGGGAACGAGTGTTAAGTGGTGATCATGCAGCTTCAAGAAGTCATGTGTCAACCTGGGAGCATGTAGCTTATAGATGGGAAAGCCATCTTGTTGGGGGTTCACTCACTGTTCTCGCCACACTCACCATTCTCACCTATCTCGCCATTCTCATGAGGGTCGTCATTCTGGGAACTCACTCATCTTACTCGATTCACCAGGGAATCACACATTGAGCATTCCTTCATCATCGACCCCTACACCATTGACGCACCCTGGAACTTGAAAGCTCGTTGAGCTACACCGTATCTTTCTTGTGAAGCATTGCACACTTGTACCTTTCCCGAGCCCATACTGTGCCTTAACAGTTTGTTGTTGCTGCCAAAATAGTTCCTTGACTGAGCATGGATTGCTTCCATCATCTGTTCCATATTGAGCTTTGTTGTTTCCATCACCATTACTTGAATTGACTTTGGAGATGGACTGAAGAAGCATATTGTCTGGTGTATGAGTTTTAAGAGGTGGGTTTTCAGGCCCATCGAATGAAGAAGTAGGTTTTTAGGCTTGTGAGAAACTCTCTCTAGGTGAGAGAGGTTGTTGGGAAAGTGATTTTTCCCAGAGGGAGCCCAAAAACTACTATATTTCTCATAGAATTCTTGTTCGGCCTGTTGCTGAAGCCCTAGAAGGGAAGTGGGGTAGACAAAGGTCTGTTGAGCAGAGAAGGGGCACACTTCCTATGGTGGGACAAGCATGTGGGGAATGAGAGGTTGTAGGTTGTTAGTGTGAGCTGGCTCCTGGGAAAAAATCCTCTCGTTTGATATGTGCAACTTTCTTGTTGTCCTTGCCAAGTATAGTAATCCCTTGCCCGGTGGAGTATAGTCCAATATCGGGGGTGATCCACTGCTGAGCGTGATGAGAAACATGGTATAAGACTGGGACATTTGTGGGAGGTCTACACGCAGTTGGTTGTCATCTATTAAAAGATAAGTACCAAATCTCCTTTCTTTGTATGATATGTATCTTGAAATCAAGTTATAATGTCATTAGAATTGTTTGTGTATAATGGCTCTATGTTTTAATGTTATTTCCACATGAATAGTGACATCAACAAAATTCCATAGTTGTTTAATTTGCATTAGATAGATATGTATATAAATATATATTGTATCAGAGCATGAAATTTATTCAGTGGAATGGCCCGACCTATTGGTTTAAGGCCATGAACATTACAAAATGGTATCAGAGCAATGAGAGACGTCCATGCAGTGACGATGCCCAGCCTGTTGGTGGTTGGGGACGTTATAGGAAGGCTACCTCATGAAATTGTTACATCACTTCAGATAAGGTAAGGAGCAGAGATTATGGTTTTCCCAGTGAATCTCCATTTGTTGAGCCCTCAACACAACCTCAAAATTTATGAAATTTTTGGGTACCACTTTGCTTTCATCTTTGTATTGGAGTTTGATTTGTTCGATCACAAATTGTTTTCAAATTTCTCTTGAATTATTTTTCTCACCTGATTCTATCCCAAGCCTAATTTAATTGATGATTGGAAAGAATATAATGTGTGTGGTTGAATTTTAGGAAAAAAGGGGTTTTGGTACTTAGATATTTTGAAGAAAAATAGAAAACCTTTTAAAATATATGAATTTCGCAAACTTTGACTGACAACATTTTCAAATTTTCGATAATGTATCAGGTGTCTATCGTCTCTATGTGTAGAATTAAAAAGAAGTCGATAAAACTTACCGACGACCAACAAGCAACGATTGTAGGCATCGATCCCTACCTATCATAGAATGTTTAGAAAAATCCACCGATTTCGATGACACCGATGAGAGAACAATTCAAACCAACCATGACCATCCGATGTGCATCTTCATACTAATCTTGATCACCAATATCTTAAACCAAGATCCGCTCGATCTTGGTTTTATGAGTGTCCACATCATTCTGTCTACTTTCACCTCATGTTCCATGTCAAATTTCATATCGTCACCCCATCCATGATGTTGGTTGACACAACATTAAAGAAACCTTGTATTTCCATGTGAACTATTCCACATCATTTGTGACACGTCATATGCCCTATCATTTGTGACATGTCATATTCCACATCATCTCGTACGAATTTCTCAAGACCATCGCTTTTCGGGGGGTTTCAGTGATAGAAAAAAAAAATGTAAAACCTCAATGAAGATACATAGACATCAATGAATTTCATTAGTCATAAAAAAATAACATTCCCTTTTTCTGAAAGATGAAAATTAAAGTCTCCTTGCTAATGACTGATGCTCTGTCAGTGTCATCCCTTTTACATTTTTGAAATATGACTCCTTGCACAAAAAATAATATGATATTGATTGATGCCTCATCAACATCGACCATCCATGCTCCCAAATTCCCTTTTCAGCACATGAATTATCACACCCATGGCCGAACTCCTTAAAGAGGAACTTTTAATATGGACCATCCATCATATACCATTGTTCAGTCATGGTTGTTGAAATTCAAACATGAAATAAACTACTTACTTAGATTGATTGCCAATTAGACTTCTCCATGTCATACTTGATACTCCCAGTTGACATGCTAGCCGACCACTCACACACCATGTTACCACACAAATAAATGAGTTGGACATATCAGCACATTGAAAAAAGTGCTACACAACAACAAAAGAAAGGAATTTTAACACAATATTTGGTTAGGATTGAAAATAAATGATATCACGAAACAACTCGAATCACCAACAATGTCACATCCCTGAACCTAGATGTAAGTGTTCATTGCATGAAAAACCACATCAAGAAATAACATCTCAGGTGTTAATATAAAGTTGGCACTCCCCTGCGCTATGATCTCAACTGTTTATTGAGAAGGGACTGCTTCCCTAGCCTTCACTAGTTTGTCCTTGTGTTACTATTCTGCCCTTATATTCAACTGCTCTAGTGCAATTTTCACTTCCTGTATCTGCTCCAGAATCAATGCCCTATGATTATCAACATTCTCCCATACTTCTGACACCCAATATTCAACTATGGTAGCTATCAACTCGACATCATCTGCTATCAATGAAGTTTCCAGTGGTTTTCCGTGTTCCTTTGCCTTCTTCCTGGAGGCACTTTCTTTCTCTCCTATCCTCTTTATTTGGGTGTCTGATGGATCAGATGCCTCTGGAATATATGTATCCATTCTTGTATCTTGTGCCATTTCTTCCTCCATAGTTATCTCTTGTGCCTCTGTTTGTACTTCTTCTGCACGCACCTGTTTTTTCATTCCTCTTGGTGCTTTTTATGTGCGTGGTGTTCCTTGTGTAGAACCACGTTGTGATTTATTCTTTGTCCTACTTTTCTTTTGTATGGGACTATTTACCTCCTTCTTAACCTTGTTTCATCTTCTTATTTTTACTCACACTATTTGTGCCTATCTACTATGCAGGGATTGTTTTGTCCTGCGTCCTAGTTTTCCCTCCTAGCACTGTCTTTGGGATCATTGGTATTTTCCACTCTTCAGACCACTCTTGGGCCTCCATAGGGATATCCTGTCTTGTCACACAATAATTCAATAGTAGCCACTCCTTGGCTGTATCCCTCTTTTTCTGTAGCCACATACTATGGCGCGATGCTTGGAAATATTCTATCTATCCAAACTCCTAGACATTTTCTGGGGAAATCCTCCATGTGTCTTCCAACCTGTTCTAGATATATGTTAAGTACAATGAAAATACGTCACTGTTGATTTTATTTTCCTTGGTATCTGTTGTGCTTTGAATAGACATGTAGCGCAATGCGACAAACTTTCTTGTTTTTTGTAGGAACACACTGTATGTGGGTTCTTTCCATCCTACCAATGCAATGAGGATGAGTAACCACGTGTAGTAGAAATCATAGACCCAATATTGTATGTCCTTGCAATCTTCCAAGAATGATTTTAGTAGATAAGGGGCCTAGCTCATCAAGCTTCCCTTCGTGCACTGTGTTGTGACTTCTACTACGCCTGTAGGTGCCTCCTCCTTTCTACACTTGTGCATTAGCTTGCAACCTAACAATCTTATTGCAAATCTCATCACATGATCATTTATGTCATTTATCCTAATTCCCCTTTTACCTCTCTCCGCACCATACTTTGTTTTGATTTCATTAGAAATGGATTCTTCCTTTGTTTTGTCTTCTAAATATTGCTCTGGCTTCTCCCCATACATGGGTAGCCCTATGATTTCTGCGATCAAATGAACATTGATAGGCACTTTCCTATCCATCCATAAAATCCCTTGATGTACCCTTTCTAGGAGTTGATTAACACATCCATTGATGTGTTTATCGCACCCAATGTGCAGTATGTCCAGTAAATTCATTATTCCTGTGTTATAGAGCCCAAGGATCCACTGCACAGGCTCCAACAGTGGTTCGCCTGATGGGCCCTCTCCCCTGCTCTTCAAGTAATTATGTGATGCCAAGTTTGGGAATTTTATTGTGTCAGACACATCATGGTCATAGTATTTGATGGTATCTACTCCTCTCACCATTTGATCATTGACCTTCACTCCCTCGAGGATCTTAGGCATCACTATGGTCAATTCCTCCTGTGTGCGTTGTACGCCTTGCACACTACTTTCTTCTCACGTTTTCTTCTTCACTTGTGGGGATGATACCCCAACTGTTGGCATGGAATCGTGATCTTTTTCAAGGTCTGCTTCTATTTCTAGGCCCCACTGAGTCGAATTCATGGCCTGTTCTTCCCACTGTGTCCATTTTCCCTAGACGCATCTGATTCTGTCCTTTCTACATCCTCCTTCGTTCGTTCGGCCTCCTGTGCTAGATTTTTATTCTCCACATTCATGGTAGTCAACTCATACTATGGTGTGTGAATCTCATCCACAACCATGACTGTGGACATCTCTTGCTTCCCTGTTACCTTATCACTACTTCTCATGTTCCGCCTGGTTCTTCCCAGCGCTCCCACTCTTGGTGGCGACATCCTGCTGAATTTCAAACTATTGACCCAAAATATCCACTTGCTTTTATCACTTCACACCATCTTTCACTCAACTCTCACTCTTCGTTCATTTCGTTAGTGAAAAAATGCAGATGACCACATTTCCCCCCTTTTTCGACTTTATAGCGAGATGAAGAAATGATAGTTGTGTCTCTCTAACAATTTTCACTTTTTCAATTTTTCCTACACACTCCACTTTTTATGTTTGTCAACTATATTCCAGCATGCAGTGTCTTCAACACTGTTTTTTTTTCTATGCACTTGTTAACACACATTGTTGATCGGGGGTGTTTTCCCTAAGAAATGGCATTTTGGCAAAATAAATGAAAGAAAGTGGGAAAAAACCCACAAAATGGTTTCTATCCTAAGTCAGATGAGTGATGTGACCTTTTGGCATGATGTGGTAAGAAGCGTGTGGATCTGAGTGATTGATCTTGATGCACTCAGATCTACGTCTCAAGATTTATATTGGAGCCCCCCGACATTCTACCTTTAATGGGGGGGTCCAAGTTGGTGGTTTTTGATAGTTTTCCCCCTACTATCGTGGTTCTTCCTCATTAACTTAGACCCCCTCACTCAGTACCTCTTACCTCTACCCCCCCTCCAAGTAGACCTCTTACCGCTCTCCCTTATAGCTGCCCGCTCCTTCCGCCACCTATTTTTCACTAGCGCTCCCATGTGCCTGTCCCTTCCCCCTGTCTTGTCGCTCCCTATTATCTCCCTACACCTGTTCCCCACTCCTGCTTCATGAAATCTTCCCTGATTTTGTCGTGTTCCCCTATTATCCACTCATGTCCTCTCCCTGCACCACATCACCTCAACTCCCAATTATTAGCTCCCATGTGTCTCCCAGTCACCACTTTGTCGCTGCACCTTTTCACCTGGTCATCGTCCTTTCATCGCTTTGTGACTATTTCTTTAGCCATCGCGTCAGCCTCCACGTCCGCCTACCAAGCCTCCCCTACAAGCATCCAACTCAGATCCATATGGAAGAACATAGAGGCTGCCAATTTATACAAGTGCAGAGTTGACTTGGGCCTTCCCGATCCCGAGAAAGGCAGTTATTGAATCAAGTGGTGGCAGTTGAACATCATTTCCACCATAAATAGAAATCCTGAGGAAGGACTGTCAGAAAGTCGTCTCCTCTGCAGGTCCATTCTGAAGCATGATTGTGTCTAACTGAAGCTCATGTCTGATAGGAGATTACATGCATAGTCTTCCAGGAAGCATGCAGATGTAATGCCTTCAATGGAAAGGCTCAAGCAATCTTTTGTTTTTTTTGTTCTGAGTATATAGGAGTGTTTCTCATATTTTGTCAGTGTCGATGGTTGAACTAGGCTCTTGATTGTGATGTTTTGATTCAGCTCTGGTTCTCTGTTATGTAATAAGATTTAAGACTTCTTGTTTAATCCAAGTCAACTTATTTATCCACTCTTTTTCATCTAATATTGAAAGTTTCATGATTGAAGGATTCACATGCATTCTTGTGACTATGTTGCAATGGGGGTTTGATTGCAGTGTTGTTGTAGTGTTCTCTCAGTTTCCTGAAGTTCTAGGTCCAAGAGGATCTTGTTTTTGAAGCTTTTCTTCCTTAGGATGCTGGAAGACCGAATGTCCATAGTAGACCTCTACTCTCTTCACTTGTTCTTCCCCTACTCATCCTTTATTACAACTTACTGACTGAAGTTAAATCAAGACCTCACTTTCTCATGCATTGTCTGGTTCAGATTTCTAAGTTAAAGTGATATTTTCTTGAGTCTGTTCCCACTCAACCTCCTTTAATTTTATTTACTGTGACATAAAAACTGATGGGTACTGGGCTTACCTCTACTGCAATCCAGAGGTGAATTCTAGTTCTAACATTTCTGGCACCATTGTCAGGGACAAATTAAAGTTTTTCCCCAGGATTGAATGATAATGAGCTTTTGATTTTGAAGGTGCATCAGATATCAGAATAAATGAGATTGTACTTCCACCTGGTGACTCCATTATTCTGACTCCACTGGTCAGCTGGCTCCAAAAGGAAGAGACACGCGGTCTCATCCACAACTGCTTCTAGCCATGCCTGAAGCTGATCCATAGAAAAATATCAGAAGAGAAAGGACCCATAAGAAGGCACTTTGGTCACCAAACCAAGTGATTCTGGTAATTTTCATCATCCTCCCTCTGAAAAACCATTAGCTTCCTCTCATACTCCTATTATATCTTCTGTTGGAGTTTCTAGAGCCTTAAATTTTAGGATTTTTCTTGCTGTTTTCTCCTCTCCTGGCATCGGTTTGGAAGACTAAAGTCTTGTCACTCCTATGTCCCATGAAGTTGTTCCCTGGCTCAAACCCAGGACCTTAGGATATTTTCCCACTCCAGGTTTTACTATCCCTTCCCCTATCAGAGTTGTTGTAGGAGAATCCTTTGTTCCTCCCAGCACTGCATTCTTCGGCCTAGATACTCAGTTGTTTCCTCCTTCTCCTAGGACTACATTCCCAGTGTCTTCTGCCCGAAATCCATCTCCTCTTGGTTCTCCTCCTATTCACACTCCAATGGCAGGAGAAAATCCACCCAGAAACAGAATGGACGCTATAGTAGTTGCCAGATATGCCCCTCTTGTGTTACCTCAACCTCTAAATACCCTTCTTACTAGTGGCTACCTTAGGCAGCTTCCTAAGTTCATAGGGGAGGGAGATATGACTGTAGAAGAGCACCTTGCAGCTTTCTATAGTTATGTTGATAACTATGTCATCATAGATGAAGATATGTGGATGAGGATTTTTGTCCATAGTCTTGATTGGGAGGCTAGGAAATGGTTTAGGGCCCTTTCTTCTGGATCCATTGGTGGAATTGAAGCCTTAGAGGATGCATTCTTAAGGCATTGGGGAGACAAGAAATATTTCTTCTACTACATTATAGATTTTGGATTGTTGAAGAAGAAGGAAGGGGAATCTGTTTCAGATTTTTCAAAGAGGTTCAATAAAATGTATAATAAGATCCCTGCTGAGATTAAACCCACTGAAGCCTCTACTAGAATTACTTATTCTAATGCATTTGATCCTGATTTATGCTTCCTATTAAGAGAAAGAAGAGTTGCTTCCTTGGTTCTTATGCAAGATGCAACCTTGGAAGTGGAATCCAACATTTTGGCAGTAAACAAAATCAAGGTTAAGGATGATAGGGACAGAGGAAAGGGGAGGCCTGAAGTTTCAACCTCTGGTTTCTCCACTACTCCCCCCAAAATGGATGAAGTAACCAAGTTACTAAAATCACTTTCAACTAGAATGGAGAGATTAGAGTTGGAAGGGAAGAAAACATACATAAACCCTCAAAATGATGATAACAGAGGCATCTTTAGGAGGCCTAATAATAATTCTCCTCATATTTTCTAAAGGGAACAAAGGAACATAGATAGATATGGTCATAAAATCTAGACCCCTCTCCAAAACAACCTTGTTGCAGATAATGATGGAGAGGAGAAAGACCACGATCCATAAATCCATTGTCTTGGAGACACATCCTCTTTCCCTCACTTGACTCAATCAATATACGAGGAGTCTCTCATGGACAACCAATTAAACAAGCTGAGAAAGGGGGAAAAGGCCAACAACAACCCGAACAGATACAACCTCAGGTCCAAAAAGAAAGAAGAAAATCCTGATATTCTTGATTGTCCTACCATAACAGAAAAGCCTACTAAATATGTAGGAGATGACAACAAATCCCCTCTCCAGTGGTTAAAACTATGGTCCCGGAAGTGAAATAAATTACAAAGTCCACATCCCCTTTTAATTTCAAGTATGAATTTCAGAAAATTAGAATCCCTATACCCCTTTTAGAGCTAGTCAAGCATGAATATTTCAATATTATCCTATCTAAACTGTTGCTGCTTGAACCCTCAAATCATTCCACGGACTCTATCAAATTGTAAGATGAAAATCTAGTAGTCATCTTAGGTCCAATAGTAGAAGATAAAGATGATTCATCCTCTCCCTTCTATACATCACTGAACATACATGATAAGGTGTTGTATAATTATCTGATGGATTCAGGGGCATCTCATAATCTCATGCCCAAAACTGTCAGGGAAGAACTAGGACTAGAAATCACAAAAGCATACCATGACTTGTATTCATTTGTCTCTAGGAAACTGCAATGCCTTGCGGTCATCAAAGACATGTTTGTGACCTTGTTCCATCTGCCCATGAAAAGTGTGGTCATGGACATCATGGTAGCTGATGTTTCCCCCAAGTTTGGCATGTTGTTGTTGAGATCTTGGATTAAAAGACTTGGGGGAACCTTGCAAATGGACCTCACATACGCCACTATTCCTGTGTTTGGGGGGGAACATAGAAGACTTTACAGGGAATCTCCGTTGACTTATATTATTAGTGATGAAACAAAACCCTTCAACCATCCTATATTTTCACTTGACATTGATTTGGGGTCTAGTTTATTACAAATTACTGATGCTCCCGAACCTCCTCTAAAACTCAGAAAACAATCCATTGCTTTTCTTGAAGTTCCTTCTTCCATCAGCCTTGTTTGGAAAATGTTTTTTGATGGAGCTTCATCCAGGGTGAGTGCTGGTGCTGGAGTAGTCCTTATTTCACCCGCTCAAGAGACCATACCTCTATCCTACAAATTAGGATTTGACATCACCAATAACGTGGTAGAGTACGAAGCTCTTGTTTTGGGATTGAGGGATGCAAAAGATACGGGGATTAAAGAAATATCTGTTTTTGGAGATGTTTAGCTTGTTATCAATCAGATCATAANGCTTCATCCAGGGTGAGTGCTGGTGCTGGAGTAGTCCTTATTTCACCCGCTCAAGAGACCATACCTCTGTCCTACAAATTAGGATTTGACATCACCAATAACGTGGTAGAGTACGAAGCTCTTGTTTTGGGATTGAGGGATGCAAAAGATACGGGGATTAAAGAAATATCTGTTTTTGGAGATGTTTAGCTTGTTATCAATCAGATCATAAATATTTACCAAGCCAAGCATCCTAGACTCATATCTTATAGGAATGAAGTGTGGGACCTAATTGACAGTTTCTTCCTAGCTTTCAACATTTCATTTATTCCAAGAGAGGAGAACACATTGGCTGATTCTTTGGCTTTTTCAGCAAGAAATTTCAGAATCCCTCTGCCACCTAGACTCAGGTATGATGTAGAGGTAAACTATAGACCCTCTATACCTGACAATGTCAAAAATTGGAATGTATTCAAGGATGATCTTGAAATCAAGAGGTTCCTGGAAACTGTTGATGAATTTTTTGCGTTACACATAGATCAAGATCATGATTCTGAAAATGATCTCCATGTTGATGTATTTTNGATCTTGAAATCAAGAGGTTCCTGGAAACTGTTGATGAATTTTTTGCGTTACACATAGGTCAAGATCATGATTCTGAAAATGATCTCCATGTTGATGTATTTTTAAAGAAAATTGCTAATCATCACATTGTGCAGTTACCAAGAAATCACATTCCAAAGGGACTAGCTCCTTTGGAAAGGATTTTTGACAGTAATGATGTGGCAGTGAAGCTAGAGGGTCACTTGATGATGCTGACATATTCGAATGCAACGTTGGTACAGAGGAAAATCCTAGGTTTGTCAAGTTGTCAAGCAACCTCTCAAAGGAGCAGATGGCCAAATATGATGAGCTATTGAAAATGTTTTCTGATGTGTTCACGTGGACATATGAAGATATCAGGACTTACGACATAGGTGTCATTGAGCATAAAATCCCACTGAAGGAGGAAACTAATCCACATAGGCAGAAATTGAGACCAATAAATCCAATGCTGCTGCAAATCATCGAGAAAGAGGTGAAGAAGCTGTCGGATGCCCAGATCATCGTACCTTTGAGGTATTCGAAGTGGGTGGCCAACTTGGTCCCAGTGAGAAAGAAAAGTGGAGAAATCAGGCTTTGTGTTGATTTCAAAAACCTGAACAGAAACTCAAAGAAGGATAATTACCCCTTGCCGAAGATGGAACACATATTACAGAGGGTGATTGGTGCATCAAGGATATCCATGATTGACAAGTTTTCTGGCTATAATAAAATCTTTGTCCTTGGGGTACATTCATGTATGCTAAGATGCCCTTTGGATTGATAAATGCAAGGGCAACCTTTCAGCGAGCCATGGACATCGCCTTCATTGGAGAAAGGGATAAATTTGTGGTCATCTATTTGGATGACATTACAGTTTTCTCCAAGTCTGATAAAGAACATTGTGAACATTTGAAAAGGGTCTTCTTAAAATCCAGGAAATTTGGCCTTTCCTTAAATCCCAAGAAATCATTGTTTTCCATGAAAGAGGGGAAATTATTGGGGCACATAGTATCAGTTGAGGGAGTTAATATTGATCCTAGTAGGGTAGAAGCAATCCAAACCTTGTCAATCTCGAGATCCAGGAAAGAAGTCCAGTATTTCTTGGGAAAAATTAATTTCCTAAGAAGGTTTGTTTCCAATTTTGTTGAAATGGTAAAGCCCATAACAACCATGCTCAGGAAGGGGAATGAAGTAAAATGGACTGTCGAGTCTAGAAATTATTTTGAACAAATCAAGAAGGCCCTGAATGAGGCACCTATGCTTATTAGTCCTGATTACTCCAAATATTTTATGATTTTTTCTTTTTCTTCTTTTGATACAATGGCAATTGTGTTATTGCAGAAAAATGATGAAGGAATGGAGCAACCTATTTCATTCTTCAACAAAGCACTAAGAGATGCAGAGGTGAAATATGACATCATGGATAAATAAGCCTATGCCTTGGTGAGAGTTCTCAAAGATTTCAGAGTTTATGTTCTACATTCAAAGATAATTTTGTATGTTCCTTCAACTTTTGTGAAGGAGATTCTCATTCAGCCTGACATAGATGGATGAAGGAGCAATTGGATTGCCAAAATCCTTGAGTTTGATATGGAAATAAAGCCTACCGAACTAGTTAAAGGCCAAGGTTTAACCAAGTTATTGGCTGAGTATAATTGCAATACTTTGGGGGTCAACTTCGTTAGAGACAACTCAGAAAATCAGCAAGCTGAATTGTCTCATTCAGGTCCACAAGTCAGCCCTCCATTGGTAGGATGCATTTGGTACAAAGACATCATATTCTTTCTGTAGGATCTGCGACCTCCATATGGTATGGGAAAAAGTAAGGCAAGAGATCTTAAGATAAAAGCAGTTAAATATTGCCTCATTGACCAGGTTTTGTATTGGAAGGACCCTCTGGGAGTGCTGTTGAGATGTTTGGACCCACAAGAGGCTCCAAAAATTATGTTTTATTTTCATGACAACTTATGTGGGGGCCATCACTTTTGGAGAGCTACAACCTATAAAATTCTCATGGATGGGTATTTTTGGCCTACTCTATTCACTGATGTCTGTGCAAAAATTAGGGCTTGTGTTAAATGTCAAAAGTTTGCTAGGAAGCAACAACTCAAGTCTCTTCCATTGAAACCTGTGATAGCTTCAGGACCCTTTCAGCAGTGGGGCCTAGAATTTATTGGGGAAATTCATCCTACTTCAAGTGGTCAACACAGATGGATCTTAACTGAAACAGATTATTTCACTAGGTGGATAAAATCTATCCCCACAAGGAGCACTTCTCACAAGGTAATCATTGGTTTTCTTGAAGACATTATAACAAGATTTGGTTGTTCGAATAGAATCATCACTGGAAACATTGAAACTTTCAAAGCTGAACCTTTGATCAAGTTTTGTGAACAATTTGGAGTTCACTAATTAACTCAAATCCTTACTATCCCCAAGGGAATGGACTGGCTGAATGTTCAAACAAAAGCCTTATAAAAATGATTAAAAGACTATTGGAGGACAGCAAGAAAGCATGGGATTCAAAGCTCAAATTTTCTTTGTGGGATGATAGGCTGACGACTAAGAGGTCTCTTGGTGTCTCCCCCTTTCATCATGTGTATGGAGTTGAGGCTATATTTCCTTCTTAGCTGGCCTTGCCGGTGGAGAAATTCTTTCAAGACTACCAAGGTGAACTCGAAGACATGATCAGAAGGATTCTGCAGCTAGTAGAAATGCAACAGACTAGAGAGTAGGTGCTAGATAGAGAACATGACCAACAACAGAGGATTAAGTAGGATTTTGACAAGAAAGTCAAGAAAGAGGATTTCCAGCTAGGAGATCTAGTACTCAAGTGGGACGCACCTAAGTAGGATAGGGGAAAACATGGTAAATTTGAAGCCTTGTAGATTAGACCCTTCAAAATATCTAAGAAATTTCCAAATAACACTTATAGGTTGCAGAATTTGTAGGGGGGTGTATTTTTTGGTGGCCCTGTAAATAGGAATTTTCTGAAGAAGTTCATTCCTTGAGCCATGAGTGGCTCCCACGTCTTTGTAAATATTTTTTTTTTGTTTTCAATTTTATACATGACTCCAACCCACCCGTAAGGCATTGAAGCTACAAAATATTTCTTAGAGCCTGACAGGGAGGATTCTATTCCCCATGGAGCCTAATTTTAACACACATTGTTGATCGGGGGTGTTTTTGTTAATGTTTAAGCTATTATTAGAGTTATTTTCATTTCACTAGATAACAATAGCATAGGATAGGATCACTGAGAAATACACAATCACAAGAGACACATCATTTATCCTAGGAAACCCTCATGGGGAAGAAAAACCAGAAAAACTTCCTTATTATAGATAGCCAATACAATCCCAAGAGATAACTCAAACAAATACAAAAATTCATCTCCAAAGAATGCGCCTCTCTCTCTCTCTCTCTCTCTCTCTCTCTCTTCTCCAACTACAGCTCCAAAACTTGTCTCTCAATGAACAAGTGAGTGTGCATCTAACTAAGGCGCTAGCCTCGTTATTTATACAACATTGGCAAGTGTGGAGGTGTCTTTTCACTGGTAGGGCCGACTTCTTCTTCTGGGTGGTTATAATCACCTTTAATATATTATGGGGCCTCTTTAATATATTATGGGGTTGAATTCTTCTTCTTCCTATTACAATTATACTTTTACCAATCCACAAAAGGGGATTTGGTCCTTTACAATAGCCCACATGATCAATCCACAATGGGGATTGATCCAATGAATAATATATCAATAATAATTCAAATACACTTTGCAGTTACATTATTTCAACACTCCCCCTTAACAAGAAGGGTATTCTATAGCAACATCATGCAAGCATCATCAACAACATTAGGAGGACAACATCGTCAATATCATCTTGGAACACTGACTGACGTATCTATAAATCATCGAAAGTTTTCTCATAGACATCATCATCATTCTCAAAGGAATACAATCATCATCTGCATCAATATGGATTAGTATAAAAGTAATACATCATCATCACAACATGACGCTGGTCACATCATCACAACACTAGACTGGCTTTATGTCACAACTATCAAGCTGGAAGCACAATACTCGTCTTCCTTTATGTCACAGAAATAAAGCTGGAAGCAAGATAATGGACTGGATTTACATCACAACTATCAAGATGGAAGCACAATACTCGTCTTGATTTACGTCACAACAATAAAGATGGAAGCACGATACTCATCTTGCTTTACATCACAACAATAAAGATGGAAGCAAGATAATGGAATGGCTTTACGTCACAACTATCAAGCTAGAAGCACAATACTCGTCTTACTTTATGTCACATCAATAAAGATGGAAGCAATATACTTGTCTTTGTTTACGTCACAATAATAAAGTTGGAAGAAAGATACTAGACTGGCTTTACATCATAGCTATCAAGCTGGAAGCAGAGTACTAGTCACATCTCATCTCAACAACTAGACCGGCTTTACATCACAAAGGTTAGGCTGGAAGCACAGTACTAGGCACATCTCATCACAACAACTAGACTTTCTTTACATCACAACAGTTAAGATGGAAGAACAATACTAGGTATATATCATCACAACAACTAGACTTGCTTTATGTCACAACGGTTAAGCTGGAAGCATAGTACTAGGTATATCTCATCCCAACAACTAGACATTATTTACATCACAACGGTTAAGTTGGAATCATAGTACTAGGTGTTAAAGTTTCTTCTATTATTGGTTACTTTCAATTTACTAGATAACAATAGCATAGACAGGACCACTGAGAGAAACACAATCACAAGAGTACACAAGCATTTATCCTGGGAAACCCTCAAGGGGAAGAAAACCCAACAAAAATTCCCTAATATATATAGCCAATACAATGCCAAGATAATGAACCAAACAACATATAAATTCCTCTCCCAAGGATGCACCTCTCTTTCTCTTCCTTCTTCCGGCAACTGGTAACTGTAGCTTCCTTCAATACTTGCACAATAGATGAGTGAGCTGAGTGTGTGTCTAAATGAGGCACTGGCCTCTCTTATTTATACAATTTTGGCACATGTGGAAGTGTCTCTTCACTGGCAGGGCCGACTTCTTCTTTTGGGTGGTTATAACCCCCTTTAATATATTCTGGGGTCGACTTCTTATTTAGCCTATTCAAATTAGGGTTTGACCAAGCCGCAAAAGGGGATTTCGTCAATTACAATGCATGACATGATCAATCCACAAAAGGGGATTGATCTAATCAATAATAAATATATTTTATCTTTATCCACAAAAGGGGATAAGAATATTCTTTATAGTTACACAATATTTTAACACTCCCTCTTAACAAGAAGGATATTATTTATCTTTTGATAGGTCACTGGAGGTCAACATCAAATAGGTAGCAGTATCCACTGGAAAACATCATCAACTGGGAAACATCATCAATTGGGTAACATCATCAATCGGATAACATCATCAACTGGATAACATCATCAACTGGATAACTGGAGGCATCCACTTGGTCATCTAGCATCATGATCATTGACTGGCATATCTATAAATCATTGGAAGTTTTGTTCTCTTTATCTTCATGCAAAAGATACTCTTTCTTTCTTTCATCTTCATGCAAAAGATACTTCTTTCTTATCTTCACATAAAATATATCTTATCTTCACACATAAGATATTCTATGAGTTTTTCCATTCCTTTTATGTTCTCCCTTCTCTTGTAGTCATCTATCTCACCCATCCATTGGGGAGGACTACTACCATAGGTTCACCCCTAGTCATCCCACATGAACTAGAGAAGCTAAGATGCTAGCCTAGGCAAGACTAGACTCCCTTTCCATGATCCACGTAGGATCACAACACAAACCTCAATAGCCAACTAACCATTTCACATGGTCAAGGTTTGTGTTACAGGCTACTCAATCCTTGGCTAGAGGAGAGTATATGCCCGTTGCCCCCTGGAGAAACATCCACTTTCCTCTCTACGAGGGTGGTCACACCCCTCTCTATGAGGGTATTCTATCATGTCCCTAGAGTATTCAAAACTCAACACTTGGACAGAGGCCAACCTTGGAAAATTTCTCATTCCCCTTCTCTACGAAGGTCTCTTCTCTTTTCCTTCTCTATGAAGGTCTACCTGTGGGATTTCGCTTTCCTTCTCTACAAAGGTCTTTTCTCTTTCTCCTTCTCTATGAAGGTTTAACTATGGGATCTAAAAAAAATCTCTTGTGGTCCAAAACCTTTCAATGGTATAATACCATGCTACCCATCTGCTGGGAACCACCCATCTACTGGAAAGATTTCATCTTGATCAAAATATTTGGGCACCATCCATCTTCTTTTCTAACTGCATCAAATCATGATCCTTCATTTCAAACTCGGAGACATGGCTCCCTCTTGCACCAAGCTAATAGATTCTAATCATCATCCTTGAAGTTTTCTTCTGTAATATCCTTGGTGCCTTCTTGAGTTCAAATATTTCTTTCTTTCTGTCTTCATACTGGATCAACTTGCTCCCTCTGCATATATAAGAATGGTACTGGAGCAACCTGTAGTTACCTGCATCTCATCCACTATATCTGAGTATCCATCTTTTTATTTATCTTGAATATTTGTGTTCTTCATCTTTAGGTGCCTCCTGATCCTATATAAATATCAGATATTGTCTGGTCTTCACTGACTGTCACCATATCAGACGTCTTTCTTGTGTTGTCTAACTTCTGCAATTCATAGCATAAGTTCTTTCTTCTGAGACTTGTAAACTTACTTAAAATATGCTTTCTTTGTCACTCTCATGAGTGATCATACATGAAATAAATATGTTATCTCTTTATTCATCCTCTTCTTTGATACTTCCTTCATAAGTCTTCATAGACATTGAAATAAAACAAGGTTAATTAACATTCTCACGAAAAACTAACTTGTAATGATAAAGTATTTATGTAAACAAGATACTAAAAATAAAAATGAATACTTATCTTTTGTTTTTGTGTGGGGAGGTGTTGGGGCTCAAAAATGTCCTATTCTCATCCACCTTTCCCTTCATCATTCTTCACATTTCATCACCCCATTAGCCTTTCACAATATCATTTCCATAAATATACTTGGGTTTCACCTTATTGTTATCCACTTTATTCATTTTAGTATTTAAAAGGAATTTGTGATTAAATGTTAGAAACTCAACATGTTTTCATATATATCTCAAATATGTGTGAGCTTTGTAATGTCTAGGAATATGTGAAGGATTAATTCAAAGGAATTCTCAAATACTTCCTCCACTATTTCTACATTTGAGGAGATAATTCAAGCCCATTCCAAGGAGAAGATCATGGAGATTTGGTTGGAATATCTTATCTAAGATATATGAGAGATATGTGTGAGTATTTAAAGGGATTATATTTTGTAACAATGGAAAATAGGTTGAGAGAATAGTGGATCTGTAATAATGAGATGGTTATCTTATCTTCAAGGCTCTCATGTATAAAAGAGAGTGCTCTCTCTTCATGAGGATTCAATTAGATTATTCAAGTAGAAGAGGAATTAGATTATTCAATTAAGATTTAATTAGAATTAGAGTAGTCAATAGTGGTAGTCATTAGGATTCGAAAGAGAAAGGGATTCTTAGCTTTGGTTCATGGTTTTGGTTTTCATGCTTTCATTATTCTTTTATGAATATTGATTTGATTATTGAATGTAAGATTGCTTCATTGATGAGCGCTCTCATGTGTTGTTGTGACATTTAACTCTTCACTTGTTGTATCTGCTTTTCCTTCATGTAGTTCTCCATTTCTAGATTAATTTCCTTTACGCAATTTCCCATTCTTCGAGTAATTTCATTTACGCAACTAGATTAATGATTCAATTCCAGTCGTGTGTTAGATTAATGATTCTATTTAAGTCATAGCTTAAACATTATATTAGATTAGTCTCACTTCAATATTGCATATACTTTGCATGTGCTTCATCAGTTTACAACCCCCGGGTTGACAAATTAGATAGTTGGGCAAATACTACAATACAATTAATTCAACATTAGTTCATCCCATTGTAATGATTGTTGTTCCTTTTGCAAGTCGTGTTGTTCCTTTGAATAGAACAACTATTGTTCTTTTTGCGATTCCTATTCCTTTATAGGTGTTTCATCTTTGGAGGCTGGGTATTGAAAACAGAAGATAAGAACCTACATAGGCAACAAGTAAAACACTTGTGCCAACGCCTACCTTTGGTTGATGCATAGAGGTTGTTTTTAGGACATCTTTAGAGCCCAACATTTTGGTGTCGTTGTCGGGGAAGCACAATGGATTGGAGTTTAGATTTATTTTTCATGCAAGTGTGATTAAACATGCTCCTAACTCTGAGGTGACATATGGGTAAGGACATGTAGGGTAGTGTAAATTTCAATTTCTGCAAGTTAGTGTAAATTTCAACTACTGCAAGTGTGGTAGTTTAAATTTCTTTTTTATGCAAGTGTAATTAGACATGCTCCTAACTTTGAGGTGACATATGGGTAAGGACATGTAGCATAGTGTAAATTTCAATTCCTGCAAGTGTGGTAGTTTAAATTTCTTTTCATGCAAGTGCGATTAAACATGCTCCTAACTTTGAGGTGACATATGGGTAAGGACATGTAGGGTAGTGTAAATTTCAATTTCTGCAAGTCAGTGTAAATTTCAATTTCCACAAGATTAGTTTAAATTTTTGCAAGTGTGATCTACATGTGTTGGTTCTAGGGGTCTTAACAGCTACTTGAATGGAGAATGCTCATGTTCTCCCTGACCAACTATCAGAAACGTTTTAATTTCCGCAACTGTGAAGAGTAATTTTTTTTTTATGTTTTAGCAAGAGTGTTTTTTTATAGTTTTTCACTTTGATTTGGGTGCTGTAAGAATCCTATTTTAACATGATTTAACAAAGAATGTCAGCTTGGAACTTCTCACTTAGATCTCGACAGATGTCTAGATTTCCTCTTCCCATGAAGAAGAGATCTTGACAAGGATCAAACATTCAAATACTCCTCCAGAAACAATTGAAGATACAACATTTGAAGACTCTTATGCATCCGACGATGAACAATTGATTGAAAATGATATCGAGGAATATTAAGAGGAGTTACAGCATGATCTGAGCAAGGAACAACACACCTATGAAAGCCTGATTGAATGATGGTTTCAAGCGAGTACTAGGTTAGATACATTTAGTTTTTCTTTTTATTTTCTTAATTCACAATTTGAACAACTAATTACACATGTTCATACATATTCTCGACTGTCAATTGCGAAATTGAAAAATAACATTTTTTTATTACTATTGCGTGCATGGCCACATTGGCTGTTTGATTATATGTAACTACTTTCTCATTTCTAATTAGCATAGTGTAGGTAGGGTTTTATTTTTGAGTTTTTTTATTTTATCTAGAATAAGTATTCTCTCCTCCACACTTCATGCGATCACGAGGATCAGAAAGTAGGATGACTAATTGGTTGATTTCAGGAATATCAATTAAGCAAATTTTTTTGCCTAATCTATTTTTTCGTCTTCCATTTGCTCATAGATTTTTAATAAGCTTGTAAAATAGTTTATTTATTTATTTTTACTTTAAAGACATAATAGAAGAATAAATAAAAAGTTGTGCATTATTGTGTATGCAAATCAAAACAATAAAATAGTAAGGATATTAAAAAAATATAAAAAAAATAAAAATAATAAATAAAGAAATAAAGAAAGAAAGAAAAATAATAATGTAAATAAATAAGGTTTGCAATTCATACAAGATAAGAGCTGCGCAGAAACTCCAAGATGAAACAGTAGTTGAAACAACTTCATGACCACACTCTTCAACCTGGATTATTTTTGGTTCGCGCGCCATAATGAAAATGAAGAGAACAATGCTGAAGGAGATATATAGGGTTCACCTGGATGAATGAATCCAACAACTTTGCTCGAAGAATTGATTAAAAGAGATGAGCAAGTAAAGGATCGACCAGGTAAGTAGATCCGTTTTTTTCTTAGCAAACCTCGAAATCCGGTTCTATATCATTGTGAAGAAATTTCTAATGAAAATCTTGCTAAATTAGCATTCGATGAGGATTGGCTAGAACTAGAGGAAGCTATACAATTTGGTCCAGTGCTAGGGTTCGGGAAGAAAATAAGTTCCATTCTATACAAGTATTTTTCAGATTATGACATAGAGGCAGTTTATTTTGATGAGAGTGTGATCTCATCTATCTTGCTTATCAAGCGATGTTGGGGCACATCCATGCTAAAAATTTAAATATGTTTAGGAAGCAGCTCGAACAGGCTCTTAGAATTTGCAGTGGCTATTTGTGATTGTATGAAAATATCTTTGGAAGAATTTGATCAAGGGTGTGCAGACGCAACCATTCAGAAAGACTTGGGACTCATCTAAAGGGAGAGAAAATTTATGCTGTGATATTGACAACACTGTGGCTTCAGTTTGTGCCAAAAAGCTGTCAGAAATTTCAACTCAATTTGAGAAGCGCCTTAGTGTAGAACTTTCTGAGCCAGTTGCATCTCTCCTTGATGCTGGTCCTCGAGACACTTGGCCATCAACTAAGAAGATATCCAAATGTGAAAATGAGTCAGCAATATCAGATTCTTCATTTTCCATAAGTGGGTTTGAAATTGATGAGAACATTGTTAATAAGATGGTTGAGAACTTGTTTATCTCCTCATTCAACCACATTCAGAGATTCTACGAGAGATTGTAAGAATAGATTTGATTTGCAACAATCTTGTTTGATTGTATTTAACGGTGCACCAATTTTATTGTGGTTAACAAGATTTGCATCAATCTTCTTTTCTTCCATTTTTAATCATATGCAGGGAGATAAAACTATAAATTAAACCATCCCATATATTCGGTCATTAAAGTTTATTCAAGCATCGGCTTTGATCGCTCCAAGCCAACACATCTGGATTTTGAAGGTGGTCACCTGATGTAATTTTCATTTATTTGGCAGTGGTTGGAAATTAATGGAGATTTTTATTGGCGGAATGGGGTCACAAGCTGCCATGAGGGCATGTAGATGAACGCCGGGTTGATTTTGATATGATCCTAACATTTCCTTGATATAGAATTAGAGGATTCGACGATGCTTATTTTGCATGGTGCGTGTGAAGGAGTGAATAACAATTGATGTCTCTAGAATAATCGACGATATTTGTTGATGGGCGTTCAGAGCATAATCGACAGTATTTGTTAATGGGTGTTCAGAGGATCTCAGGGCTACCATATCCACGCATTCTCTTCTCCTTTTTCCTGCCTAGAGATCGAGGGGATAAGGAGTTTACCAAACTAGAGATTGGTCTGGTCATGACAGTGAACCTTCAAATATTAGACGACCTGAAGGTAATATGGTACCAGAAACCATCACCATGGAGAATAACTTAGAGCATTTGTAGGTGGATAGGTTCTCTAACCTTTCGGCAAGCTTTGGAAAATATTTGCTAAGCTATCAAGGGTCTGACCTTGCCCCTAGGTTAATTCATTCTTTGGAATAATATCAACCTCTGGGTGGTGTTGTGTTCATCAGTCATATGGATCTCATGAGGTACCCGATAACTTTTGGATTGGCTATTCGTTGTGTTATTTCTTCCAAGGAACTTCACAGAGAACATCCAATCTTATCTCAGTGGAACTTCTGGATATGGACTGAAACATGTTTTTTTTCATAATAATTTGCTTCCCATGCAGTGTGGAATGGTCTTGCATGTGTGGCAAAATCTCTGGATGGATATTTTGGTGATAGATAATTTCTCAGGTTCAAGCTTGTTTTCGTTTGGAGGTTCTTTATGGGAAGTTGTGAATGGTTTCAGCAAGATTATGATCTCAGTTTTTAATCCATTACAAAATACATTTTCTTGCATGTTCTTAGGATCCATGAAGCTTGTTTTGATTTGAAAGTACTAGTTCCATCAGTCATTGTTCATATTTCATCCTCTCGAGGTTTCAGCCAGCCTCTTGTCTTTGCTTTTTTACAACTTTCAGGCAATTACAAGATCAAAGTTGAAGGATCTCAAGAGAATGCTAGAAGTTCTCTGCTTCTTCCAACAAAATTCTCCTCTACCAAGTTCAAATAATGTAAATCTATTTCGAAGCTGCAGTGGCCAAATGTTTGGGCATATGGTTTTCAAGGATTCAGTTATGTTTGTGGGGGATTCTGGCACTGTGTCAGTCTCTAATACGACTGTTCCTCTATTTCAGACAAGGGCAAGTACTTTAAATGCTTTGTGAAAGAGCAGTTGTCATGATATGAATTATATGTTTTCTTCTACACTAGAGTCTAGAACGGTGAATCTTCGCAGAAGCACGTCTCTTAATTTTAGAAGGAATGGTTTTGGTGTTAATTTTGAAAGATGATCAAGCTAGTGACTCGCAAGATACCTGGCGGGGATATGTCATAATTATGGCAAAATGAAGGAAATGGCTATTACTTAGGCACCTCTTAATCCAAAGGGTAAACGAGAGAAGATGACACAAATGATGTTTGTATGCGAGAATCTTCCCATGGAGGTCTACGCATTTTCTGTGTCGTCTTCTGGAGAGCGTTGTGTGCTTGCGAAATCCATGTCAACGAATGGCAATGTGATATATGAATGCCAGTCATCTGAAGTTATTGCAGACGAAATTAAACATAAGAATGCATGAATGCATGTGGGGTAGAAAGAATGGAAGCGATGATGTCTACATATTCTCTATTAGATGGTCGTTCTGCCAGGAAACTATGCTCTCCAAATTATTACAACAAGTGTCCCAAATTATTTCAATGTACCTGCCACGTATGTTTAGTTTCCCTAGGATGAGTTTTGTTGCTCATCGTGGCAAACAAAAATAGCTAGGTCTACACATTGTCTCATTAATTTGATTTGATGGATGGAGAGCATGGTCATGGAGATTTCATGATGGCTTGCACGCTCAGGTATTATTTTATTTGTTTTTGTTTTTTTTAAATTATCTGTTTGAGTTTTATTTTATTTCTTTTAAATTATTTGTTTTCTTTTGTTTGTTTGTTTGATTTGTTTTTGTTTTTTTTGATTGATTTAAATGATCTATTTTCTATTTTGTTTTTGTTTATTTGTTTAAAATAAAAAATAAAAAAATTGTTTGATTATTAAACAAATATAATAAAACAAAACACATTAAAAAAAAAGAATAAAATTTTTTATTATAAAGAATTCACTTTTTTTTTATATAATAACAAAAACAAGACATATATTGTTTGTCTTTATATTTTTTTTTATTATAAACAAAACAAATAATATAGAAAAATATAATAAAATTCGGTTAAACATAATAAAAATTAATAATAATAAAAAAAATAAATAAATAAATTAGAAACCAAGTATAAAAAGTTAAACAACAAAATTAAATAACATTGCAAATGGACATCTATTTCCTGAAAACGATAATCAAAACATGTTTTTACGCTTAACGTTAATTTTTTTTCTTGAGTCACTTCACAAAGCAGTCAATAACGAACCCAAGCGCGCAGGAAACAGGTACAAACATGCATTTTATTTTTCCTTTGCCGCATTCATATTTCTCCCTACATGTTATGTTTTCTTTTTCGAACTTCTCACACGTCTTCTTGCAGAATTGGTACTCACATTTTTTTCAAGTTTGAAGGCGATTGCTTCTACTGCTACGGTGATTTTTCAAGAATCACAAAAATTTTGATAAACATGCTTTGATAGACCGCTTGAAGGCGCTGTTACTCATCATAAACATCATAAACGCTTGCTATCACACATAAAAAATTTATGCATCCTGATGTTTGCTGTTACACAACACACATTCCCAAAAACACCATTTTGCGTTATGACTTCTTGCCTCACATTACTCATTCAAAGCATATTGGTCATCCATGTCTTGAAGCCCATTTTCCATTGCCTTATCCTTCACGACTTCATGCATGCCTACCTTTCCGAGTTGCATACATTCCTTTATCCTTTTTCAGTTCATTTTTGGATTCTTTTTCCCTTCCAGTTTGCCTTATGAATAAAACCATTCAGTTCCCTTTCCATGATTACATTGCCTTGTTTTCCTTGTCCTGCTGATCCACACTGCTTGACCATGAGATCTTTTCATTTATAGTCCTACCACTCTTTTTATCCAAACTCGTGTTGACTGATGTGGGATTCCTTAAGGCCCACCTTTCACCAAGTCTTTCCCCATTGACCTTAATACCTTATTTTAGATATAGACTAGAGTCCATTTTTGAGTACCTAGAGGCTTGCATGCCTTAATAGAAAGTTCTCTCACTAACAATCATGGGAATACATCAATGTCCCTTGATCGTCAGATCTTGCAAGTGGCTCAACATCATCTCATTCATTCACACTTCGCCAGATGTACTCAGGTAGCTTGGCACTCATTGACATCAATGGTGAGTTTCCTCATATTGGTTAACGACATTCATTATTGGTCAGTAATCCAATGACTTCTTTTCATGCTCGACATTGACACATTCATTCACATGATTAGAATTGTACCATCCAGTTTAGTAGAGGGTGAAGACTATACACTTTTCATGACTCTATCAAAAGTTACAACAACATGACTTTAACCATATGCGACTACCACAGTTCCACTTTCACACTCTCTCTTTTCCATGATTCGTTCAGCAACAATCCAACTTCCTCCACTTCACATTCTCTGATCCAGTAGATAGCAGTTGCAACTACAACAAAAATCACTTTCAATATGATCCTGCAGTAGTGACATCTTCCATGATCTAGTAGCCGCATCAGCTATGTTCCTATTTCTTAGATCATCAACATTTTGGATAAGTGGAGGTATGCTATTTTCTAAACTTTAATCATGTAATTCCTCAACTGGTAGAAATGAACAATTTGGAAAATTCCCTCATTACGTTCCCTTTCCTTTTCACTTCTATGACTTATGCCACGTTGCATGAGGACATGAAACAAGTTAAGTTGTGGGGTGAGGGACATTATTCACTTTCATCACTCCACTTTTCCACTACCATCATTCCATTTTTCAAATCATTTACCAGTTATGAACATTTCTTTTCCAACGATACTCTATTGCACTTTACTTCATAAGCACTGATATACATATTGGCATGATTCACACATATACAAAAACAAAAAAAAAGGGGGGGCTTTCTTATACTCAGTGTTGTTTTCCTTATGCACATTGATAGCATACATTTTCCAGTAAAAATATGGGCAAATTATTATCATAACAACAAGAGAACAAGTAACAAAATGAATGTTGTTAACACAAGAACCAACATTATTTATATTCATGGTTGTCACACAAGAACCAACCATATGAAAAATTTTGTTACTCATGTAAATCCCATCTTGGAAAATAGTCATTATCATCACTCAAAGCCAACATTCAGATGCCAAAATTTCTTGAGAAGATCCATGCATGGCTGCATGAGGACATGCAAAAAGATAAGTTGGGGGGTATGTTGGGGCTCAAAAATGTCCTATTCTCATCCACCTTTCCCTTCATCATTCTTCACATTTCATCCCCCCATTAGCCTTTCACAATATCATTTCCATAAATACACTTGGGTTTCACCTTATTGTTCTCCACTTTATTCATTTGAGTATTTAAAAGGAATTTGTGATTAAATGTTAGAAAATCAACATGTTTTCATACATATCTCAAATATGTGTGAGCTTTGTAATGTGTAGGAATATGTGAAGGATTAATTCAAAGGAATTCTCGAATACTTCCTCCACCATTTCAATATTTGAGGAGATAATTCAAGCCCATTCCAAGGAGAAGATCATGGAGATTTGGTTGGAATATCTTATCTAAGATATATGAGAGATATGTGTGAGGATTTAAAGGGATTATATTTTGTAATAATGGAAAATAGGTTGAGAGAATAGTGTATCTGTAATAATGAGATGGTTATCTTATCTTCAAGGCTCTCATGTATAAAAGAGAGTGCTCTGTCTTCATGACGATTCAATTAGATTATTCAAGTAGAAGAGGAATTATATTATTCAATTAAGATGTAGATAGAATTAGAGTAGTCATTAATGGTAGTCATTAGGATTCGAAAGAGAAAGGGATTCTTAGCTTTGGTTCATGGTTTTGGTTTTCATGCTTTCATTATTCTTTTATGAAGATTGATTTGATTATTGAATGTAAGATTGCTTCATTGATGAGCGCTCTCATGTGTTGTTGTGCCATTTAACTCTTCACTTGTTGTATCTACTTTTCCTTCATGTAGTTCTCCATTTCTAGATTAATTTCCTTTACGCAATTTCCCATTCTTCGAGTAATTTCATTTACGCAACTAGATTAATGATTCAATTCCAGTCGTGTTTTAGATTAATGATTCTATTTCAGTCATAGCTTAAACATTAGATTAGATTAGTCTCACTTCAATCTTGCATATACTTTGCATGTGCTTCGTCAGTTTATGACCCCTGGGTTGACAAATTAGATAGTTGGGCAAATACTACGATGCAATTAATTCAACATTAGTTCAGCCCAATGTAACGATTGTTGTTCCTTTTGCAAGTCATGTTGTTCCTTTGAATAGAACAACTGTCGTTCCCTTTACGATTGCTATTCCTTTACAGGTGTTGCATCTTTGGAGGCTAGGTATTGAAAACAAAAGGTAAGAACCTACGTAGGCAACAAGTAAAACACTTGTGCCAATGCCTACCTTTGGTTAATGCATAGAGGTTGTTTTTAGGACATATTTAGAGCCCAACATTTTGGCGCCCTTGCCGAGGAAGCACGATGGATTGGAGTTTATATTTATTTTTCATGCAAGTATGATTAAACATTATCCTAACTCTAAGGAGACATATGGGTAAGGACATGTAGGGTAGTGTAAATTTCAATTTCTGCAAGTTAGCGTAAATTTCAATTCTTGCACGTGTGGTAGTTTAAATTTATTTTTTATGCAAGTGTAATTAGACATGCTCCTAACTCTGAGGTGACATATGGGTAAGGACATGTAGGGTAGTGTAAATTTCAATTCCTACAAGTGTGGTAGTTTAGATTTCTTTTCATGCAAGTGTGATTAAACATGCTCCTAACTCTGAGGTGACATATGGGTAAGGACATGTAGGGTAGTGTAAATTTCAATTTCTGCAAGTTAGTGTAAATTTCAATTTCCGCAAGATTAGTTAAAATTTTTGCAAGTGTGATCTACATGTGTTGGTTCTAGGGGTCTTAACAACTACTTGAATGGAGACTGCTCATGTTCTCCCTGACCAACTATCAGGAACGTTTTAATTTCCACAACTGTTAAGAGTAATTTTTTTTTATGTTTTAGCAAGAGTGTTTTTTTAAAGTTTTTCATTTTGATTTGGGTGCTATAAGAATCTTATTTTAACATGATTTAACAAAGAATGTCAGCTTGGAACTACTCACTCATATCCTGGAAGATGTTGAGATTTCCTCTTCCCATGAAGAAGAGATCTTGACAAGGATCAAACATTCAAATACTCCTCCAAAAACAATTGAAGATCCAGCATCTGAAGACTCTTATGCATCCGACGATGAACAATTGATTGAAAAGGATATCAAGGAAGATTAAGAGGAGTTACAGCATGATCTGTGCGAGGAACAACACACCTATGAAAGCCTGATCGAATGATGGTTTCAAGCGAGTACTATGTTAGATACATTTAGTTTTTCTTTTTATTTTCTTAATTCACAATTTCAACAACTAATTCCACATGTTCATACATATTCTCGACTGTCAATTGCAAAATTGAAAAATAACGTTTTTGTATTACTGTTGTGTGCATGGCTACATTGGTTGTTTGATTATACGTAACTACTTTCTCATTTCTAATTAACATAGTGTAGGTAGGGTTTTATTTTTGAGTTTTTTTATTTTATCTAGAATAAGTATGCTCTCCTCCGCACTTCATGCGATCGCAAGGATCAGAAAGTAGGATGACTAATTGGTTGATTTCAAGAATATCAATTAAGCGAAATTTTTTGCCTAATCTATCTTTTTGTCTTCCATTTGCTCATAGATTTTTAATAAGCTTGTAAAATAGTTTTTATTTTTTATTTTTACTTTGAAAACATAACAGAAGATAAATAAAAAGTTGTGCATTCTTGTGTCTGCAATGCAAAACAATAAAATAGTAAGGATATTAAAAAAATATAAAAAAAAAATAAAAAAAAATAAAGAAAGAAAGAAAAATAACAATGTAAATAAATAAGGTCTACAATTCATACAAGATAAGAGTTGCGCATAAACTCCAAGATGAAATAGTAGTTGAAACAACTTCATGACCACACTCTTCAGCCTGGATTATTTTTGGTTCACACACCATAATGAAAATAAAGAGAACAATGTTGAAGGAGATATCCAGGGTTCACCCGGACGAATGAATCCAACAACTTTGCTCGAAGAATTGATTAAAAGAGATGAGCAAGTAAAGGATCGACAAGGTAAGTAGATCCATTTTTTTCTCAGCATACCCCGAAATCTGGTTCTATATCATTGTGAAGAAATTTCTAATGAAAATCTTGCTAAAATAGCATCCGATGAGGATTGGCTAGAACTAGAGGAAGCTATACAATTTGGTCTAGTGCTAGGGTTCGAGAAGAAAATAAGTTCCATTCTAGACAAGTATTTTTCAGATTATGTCATAGAAGTAGTTTATTTTGATGAGAGTGTGATCTCATCTATCTTTCTTATCAAGCGATGCTGGGGAACATCCGTGCTAAAGATTTAAATATGTTTAGGGAGAAGCTCGAGCAGGCTCTTAGCATTTGCAGTGGCTATTCGTGATTGTATGAAAATATCTTTGGAAGAAGTTGATCAAGGGTGTGTAGACGCAACCATTTAGCAAGAGATGAGGGACTCATCTAAGGGCAGAGAAAATTTATGCCGTGATATTGACAACCATGTGGCTTCAGTTCGTGCCACAAAGCTGTCAGAAATTTCAGCTCAATTTGAGAAGCACCTTAGTGTATCACTTTCTGAGCTAGTTGCATCTCTCCATGATGCTGGTCCTTGAGACACTTGGCCATCAACTAAGAAGATCTCCAAACATGAAAATGACTCAACAATATCAGATTCTTCATTTTCCATGAGCGAGTTTGAAATTGATGGGAACACTGTTAATAAGATGGTTGAGAACTTGTTTATCTCCTCGTTCAACCACATTCAGAGATTCTGAGGGAGATTGTAAGAATAGATTTGATTTGCAACAATCTTATTTGATTGTATTTAACGGTGCACTGATTTTATTTTGGTTAACAAGATTTGTATCAATCTTCTTTTCTTCCATATTTAATCAGATGCAGGGAGATAAAACTATAAATTAAACCATCCCATATATTCAGTCATTAAAGTTTATTCAAGCGCCAACTTCGATCACTCCAAGCCAACACATCTGGATTTTGAAGGTGGTTACGTGATGTAATTTGCATTTATCTGGCAGTTGTTGGCAATTAATGAAGATTTTTATTGGCGGAATGGGGTTACAAGCTACCACGAGGGCACGCAGATGAATTCCAGGTTGATTGGGATCTAATCCTAACATTTCCCTAATATAGAATTAGAGGATTAAACAATGCTTATTTTGCATGGTGTGTGTGAAGGAGCAAATAACAATTGATGTCTCTAGCATAGTCAAAAGTATTTGTTGATGGGCGTTCAGAGCATAATTGACAGTATTTGTTGATGGGCATTCAGAGGATCTCAGGTCTACCATATCCACACATTCTCTTCTCCTTTTTCCTGCCTAGAGACCGAGGGGATAAGGAGTTTACCAAACTGGAGACTGGTCTGGTCATGACAGTGAACCTTCAAAGCTTAGATGGCCTGAAGGTAATATGGTACCAGAAACCATCACCATCGAGAATAAGTCAGAGCATTTGTAGGTGGATAAGTTCTCTAACCTTTCAGCAGGCTCTGGAAAATATTTGTTGAGCTATCAAGGGTCTAACCTTGCCCCTAGGTTCATTCATTCTTTGGAAGAATATCAACCTCTGGATGGTGCTTGTTCGTCAGTCATATGGATCTCATGAGGTACTCAATAACTTCTAGAGTGGCTATTCGTTGTGTTATTTCTTCCAAGGAACTTCACAGAGAACATCCAATCTTATCTCAGTGGAACTTCTATATATGGAATGAAACATGTTTTCTGTCATAATAATTTGCTTCCCATGTAGTGTGGAATGGTCTTGCCTGTGTGGCAAAATATCTGGATGGATATTTTGGTGATAGATAATTTCTCTGGTTCATTTTAGTATTTAAAAGGAATTTGTGATTAAATGTTAGAAAATCAACATGTTTTCATATATATCTCAAATATGTGTGAGCTTTGTAAGGTGTAGGAATATGTGAAGGATTAATTCAAAGGAATTCTCAAATACTTCCTCCACCATTTCAATATTTGAGGAGATAATTCAAGCCCATTCCAAGGAGAAGATCATGGAGGTTTGGTTGGAGTATCTTATCTAAGATATATGAGAGATATGTGTGAGGATTTAAAGGGATTATATTTTGTAATAATGGAAAATAGGTTGAGAGAATAGTGGATCTGTAATAATGAGATGGTTAACTTATCTTCAAGGCTCTCATGTATAAAAGAGAGTGCTCTCTCTTCATGAGGATTCAATTAGATTATTCAAGTAGAAGAGGAATTAGATTATTCAATTAATATGTAATTAGAATTAGAGTAGTAATTAATGGTAGTCATTAGGATTCGAAAGAGAAAGGGATTCTTAGCTTTGGTTCATGGTTTTGGTTTTCATGCTTTCATGCTTTCATTATTCTTTTATGAAGATTGATTTGATTATTGAATGTAAGATTGCGTCATTGATGAGTGCTCTCATGTGTTGTTGTGCCATTTAAGTCTTCACTTGTTGTATCTTCTTTTCCTTAATGTAGTTCTCCATTTCTAGATTAATTTCCTTTACGCAATTTCCCATTCTTCGAGTAATTTCATTTACGCAACTAGATTAATGATTCAATTCCAGTCGTGTGTTAGATTAATGATTCTATTTCAACCATAGCTTAAACATTAGATTAGATTAGTCTCACTTCAATCTTGCATATAATTTGTGTGTGCTTCGTCAGTTTACGACCCCCGGGTTGACAAATTAGATAGTTGGGCAAATACTACAATGCAATTAATTCAACATTAGTTCGACCCAATGTAACGATTGTTGTTCCTTTTGCAAGTTGTGTTGTTCCTTTGAATAGAACAACTGTCGTTCCCTTTACGATTGATATTCCTTTACAGATGTTGCATCTTTGGAGGCTGGGTATTGAAAATGGAAGGTACGAACCTACGTAGGCAACAAGTAAAACGCTTGTGCCAGCACCTACCTTTGGTTGATGCATCGAGGTTGTTTTTAGGACATCATTAGAGCCCAACAGGAGGCTTCATGGACTCCACCATTTTGTATCTTTCTTCAGATCAACTATCTTCAACTTAAAGTACATAATCCTTAATTTATGCTAAATCTTTCTTTGATGGAGGAGATTCCTCTTCCTCTGCCACATGTGCTTGATACTTTCTTTTCCCTTTTCCTTGAGGACAGTCATAATAAAAGTGTCCCAAATATTGACAGTCGTAGCATCTGATCTTTGAAACATCTCTCTTCTTATCTAGAACTCTTACAGAGTTATCTTCTTTATTGTTCTTCTTGAAGGAACTTGTTTTGTTCTTTTGAGTTGTAAGAGCTTCCTCTTCATCGACAATTAATCTCTTATGTTGGTCTGCAAGTCTAGATTCTTCGTGTGTGAAATCTGCCCATAACTTATCAAACTTGGGTAACTTGCTTCTTGCACACACTCCTTGTAAAAAAGGTATCCAAAATGTTGGAAACCCATTTAGGGTTGTGGTTACAAGATCCTTGTCACTAATGACATCTCCAATAGCTGCAAGCTGATCTCTGATCTAAGAAACTCTCATAAGATAGGAAGTGACAGATTCTGAGTTTTCCATCTTCATATTACGAAGTTGATTTCTTAAGGCAAGGTTCCGGCTAATGTCTTTTCTTTCATATAATTTGTTGAGTGCTTCATACATTTTCCTTGTTGTCTGTAGTTCAGATATATGAAGGATCAAGTGATCTTTTACTGAATCTGACACGATTCTCTTTTCTTTCTTTTCATTCTTCTTATGCTTGGTCTTTTGCTCTTCTTCCTCTGTTTTTGGTACACCCACCATAACATGTTCTAGGAGATCATTCTCATCTAGAATCATCTACAACCTATGCTTCCAAGATCTGAAGTTTCCAGATCCTTCCATCTTGTCTTATGCCCTCATACTGGTAGCCATTCTTTCTTGCAGTAGAAATCCTAGCCCTTTGGGCTATAGAAATAATAAAAAATCAAATTTCTTGGATCTGAAAATTGAACTCACCAAAAGATGCACTAGACTGAGGTGAGTATGCTAGTACAATTAGATTTATGAAAATCCAAAATTTACCCCTCCAAACTTGATCTGCGGATTTCTGGACTGGTGCTTCTAGTTTTCTAGTACTTTGTGAAAACTAGGGTTTCACTTTCCAGGAGATCTACCCACTGAGAAAGTGCACTAAGGATGCCAAAATGTTCCTTGAGGTAGGGCACACCTTTTTAGATGGATTCGAGGCTAAAAACCTTCTTTAATAAAAAGCCCTAATTTTCATGTACAACAATAGTGGTGTTTTTCTTTTCCTTGTGAAAGATGCTCTCTTCAACTTAGCTCTGGTACCATGTTAAATTTTCTGCTATTATTACGTTGCTTTCAATTTACTAGATAAAAATAGCATAGACAGGATCACTTAGAGAAACACAATCACAATAGTACACAAGCATTTATCTTGGGAAACCCTCAAGGGGAAGAAAACCCAACAAAACTTCCTTAATATAGATAGCCAATACAATGCCAAGATAATGAACCAAACAACACAGAAATTATTCTCCCAAGGATGCACCTCTCTTTCTCTTCCTTCTTCCAACAACTAGTAACTACAACTTCCTTCAATACTTGCACACTAGATGAGTGAGCTGAGTGTGTGTCTAAATGAGGTGTTTGCCTCTCTTATTTATACAATTCTGGCATGTGTGGAAGTGTCTCTTCACTGGCAGGGCCGACTTCTTCTTCTGGGTGGTTATAACCACCTTTAATATATTATGGGGCTGACTTCTTATTTAGCCTATTACAATTAGGGTTTGACCAATACGAAAAAGGGGATTTAGTCAATTACAATGCCCGACATGATCAATCCAGAAAAGGGGATTGATCTAATCAATAATAAATATATTTTATTTTTATCCACAAAAGGGGATAAGAATATTCTTTGCAGTTACACAATATTTTAACAATATATCTCATCACAACACTACTCCCCCTTTCGAGGAAGGTCTTTTCGGACTATACCAAGCTTATCTAGAAAGTGCTCAAACTTTACACGAGATAGAGGCTTGGTCAACACATCAAAAACTTGTTCATCCATGCTAATGTAATGGAGATTTATGGCTCCTCTCTACACCATGTCATGGATGTAATGACATCGGATCTCTATGTGCTTAGATTTATCATGGAATACAGGATTCTTTGTCATCTTTATGGAGCTATGGTTGTCACATAGGATCGTGGTTGCTTCCATCTCTAGGTCAAATAGACCGGTCAACAACTTTCGAAGCCATATAGTTTCGTAGCTAGCAAAACACATAGCAATGTATTCTACTTCCATTGTATTGAGAGAAATGATGGATTGCTTCCTACTCTGCCATGAGATCATGGCTGATCCCAAACTGAAACAACATCCTGAAGTGCTCTTCTTGTCAGAGACAATTCCATCCCAATATGAATCAGTGTACCCACTCAATGTGAAATCATGATCTCCATCATAACCGAAACCACAATCTAATGTACCCTTAAGGTACCGCATCACATGTTTTGCAACAAGTAGGGGGAAATTTCTGGGTTCTACTAGAAATTGACTCAACGTGTTCATGGAAAAAAAAAATATTTGGTCTGGTGTTCATCAGGTACATCCGCGATCCAATTATATGTCTATATAGCGTGGCATCAATGAATTATGATGAAGTGTCGACCAATAGATTCAGCTTCGTTTCCATGGGTGTATTCATGAAATTTCACTCTAACATGTCGAATCTATTCAAGATTTCAACTACATACTTCCCTTGGTTAAGGAAGATCCTCTCTGGATTCTGCCATACCTCAATACCTAAGAAATAATGCATTAGGCCAAGGTCTTTCATCTCAAATTTCGAGGCGAGCCTCTTCTTACATTCAGTGATGAGATTTTCTTCTCTAGTTAAAAATAAGTCATCCACATACAATAATAATATCGCTGGCTCATCATTCATAACCTTGAAGTAGAGGTTAGAATCTGCTTTACTCTTGGTAAAGCCCAAGCTCGTAGGAAAATGACTATCCGGCCATACCAAGCTCTAGGAGCTTTCTTCAATCCATACAAAGCCTTCTTCATCTTGCAGACATGAGACTTCTTGTCTTCAACTTCAAATCATTGAGGTTGCTCTATATACACTTCTTCTTCAATGACACCATTTAGGAAATCTCTCTCTACGTCCATCTGGTGTAACTTCCACTTCAACTTAGTTGCAAGTGCTATGATGGTTTTGATCAAGGTGTACCTAGCTACAGGAGTGAATGTCTCTTCATAGTCAATGCCTTTCTTTTGAGAAAAGCCACGAGCGACGAATCTTTCTTTATGCTTATCAATACTTCCATCAATAGTATGTTTTAGTTTGAAAATCCATTTGGAAAATACCACATCCTTACTCTTTGGTCTGGGAACTATTTCCCATACATTGTTCTTTATTATGGATTAGTATTCTTCTATCATAGAATCTACCCATTCTTTCTTTTGAATGGCTTATTCAAAGAAAGTAGTCTCTTTCTCTAGGATATCACACATCAAAGCCATATAACTGGAGAATGGCTTAGGTCTCTTCACATGTCTCATGATTCCTTTGGGAACACCATATTTCTCTCCATATTGAATAAGCTCGCTTACCCAATAAGGATTTATTTTATGGGAGATCGCCATCTAAGGAGGTTCTTGAAATTCTATTATGTCATGATCTTCTATAATTTCCTCATCAGGGGAAGTTATGACTTCCCTCACTGGTTCTGTAGCTCTGGGAACCTCCCTCACTGGTTCTGCAACTCTATGGATTACGGGTTCCTCTTCATATACTTCTTCAAGATGACATCTTATCAATTTATTGAGCACTGCATCTTCATCACAGGTCACATCCCTACTGATCTCAATGTTATGGTGACCTGGTATATAAATCCTGAAGGCCTTGGAGACCTGACATTATCCCACAAATATTCCCTTCTTTCCTGAGGGTTCTAACTTGTTTCTCTTCAATTTTGGAATATGTATAAATATTGGGTAGCCAAATATTTTGAGATGGCTTACCTATGGCTTCTTTCTGGTGAACATTTCTTCTGGGGTCTTGAACCCGAGTGCACTATGGGACAATATTTTTTGCACATATACTACTGTCATTGCTTATTCTTCCCATAAGCACATTGGAATATCTTGATCATGGATCATGGTCTTCCCTGCTTCCATATCGTTCTGTTCTTTCTTTCAGATACACCATTTTGTTTAGGATTATAGGGAGTGGTGAGATCCCTCTTGTTCCCAACATCTTTGTAGAAGTTCACAAACTCTTTTGAGGTGTATTCTCCTCCATTATCTTACCTGAGTATCTTGATCTTTCTTTCAGAAAGATTCTCTATCAAGGCTTTGAATTCCTTGAATTTGCTGAGCACTTCATCTTTAGATTTCAAAAAGTACACCCAGGTCTAGAATAATCATCAATAAATGATACATAATATACATACCCACTAATGGAGGATGATGGCATTGGGCCACACACATCTGAATGAATGAGTTCTAGGACTCCTTCTGCGTTGTTTTCTCTCTTTGGAAAAGGGTTCTTAATGTTATTCCCTTGTGCAAATCCATTGCACATGACTTCATGGTCAACCTTGAGCTCTCGTAGACCCGTGAATTCTTTGCATACATATGGTAATGCCTTGTAGTTAATGTGGGATAATATTCTATGCCAAAGTTCACATGGATTCTCAATGGTGTGGGTCATGGCAGCTTCTGAGTGACCCTTTAGCTTATACAAGCCACCTTCTTCTTTTCTAATAATGATTGCTTATTTTATGGTTTCTCCTTTAGTATGTTTCCTTATGCAACCTTCACTATAGCTTCCTCATGGTTATTACCTGTGACCTGGAACAAGGTCAACAAAACAACAAGCAAGAATAATATCCTTTTGATAATATAAAGCAATAGCACAAATTATCATCATAGTATCTCCTTTGGATCTATCACTTGTAACTTGTCTGAAGAAAAGATTAAAGGTAAGGAATAAAATACGAAATGAGGTCAACATTCTCATAGTGTTGTGATCAAACATTCCTCCAGGGAAACCTGGAACTAACACAAGAGATTTCTCCTAGAACCTGGAGTCTTGTCCTTGAGTGTGCTACTACTTTCCTTGCAAGTCTCCTTTACTCAATATGACAAGTGTTTTCTTCAACCTATCTTTTGTACAAGGAAAATATTCTCCCTTGACAGAAGGTTAGGTTAGAGAATAAACTCTATGATCTCTACTTTATTCCATCTAATAATTTGATCATAGCTTCAACATGCAACACTGATCAAAATAATTTCATAATAAATAGATGCATATCAAAATAATCAAACCTGAGTTGCATTATTCTTTTGAATGTGTTGGATCTTGAGATCCTTCTAGATCTATGGCAAGAGATCCCTTCTCCTACAAATACTCTTTAAATTTTAACCATTTAAACATATGTGAGTATATACCTTTGATAACATTTGTAGGTAGTGGCACCATCTGGCAGCAGTGGTAATCATTACCAACTCTTGAAAATTTCAAGGGTGATTGCAACTGGTACTACGAATGATACTTCAACTAGTACTGTAACTGCAATTGATATTGCAACTGCAACATAGGGTTTTATGAGAAAACCCTATTTTTTCAAACTTCAAATTTTGAAATTCTAATCCAGGGGATAGATACATTGAGCTGAGGTGAGTAAGCTAGTGCAGTCATATTTATGAAAATCCAACTTTTACCCCCTCCAACTTGATTTGCGGATTTTTTGACTCGTGCTTATGGTTTTCTAGTACTTCCGGTACTCTGGTACTTCTGGTACTCTGGTTTTCTAGTTTTCTGGTACTTTGTGAAAACTAGGGTTTCAATTTCTAGGAGATCTAGCCACTGAAAATTTTCTCTTAGGATGCCAAAGTGATCCTTGAGGAAGGGCACACTTTTCTATATGGTTTTAGGGATGAAATACTTCATCAACAAAAATCCCTAATTTGCATGTACGAAAACAATGACGTTTTTCACTTTCTCTTGTGAAAGATGCTCTCTTTAGCTTAGCTCTGAAACCATGTTAATGTTTAAGATATGATTAGAGTTCTTTTCATTTCACTAGATAACAATATCATAATATAGGATCACTGAGAAATACACAATCACAAGAGACACATCATTTATCTTGGGAAACCCTCATGGGGAAGAAAACCCAGCAAAACTTCCTTATTATAGATAGCCAATACAATGCCAAGAGATAACTCAAACAAATACGGAAAGTCCTCTCCCAAGAATGCACCTCTCTCTATCTCTCTCTTCTCCAACTGCAGCTTCAAAACTTATCTCTCAATGAACAAGTGAGTGTGTGTCTCTCAATGAACAAGTGAGTGTGTGTCTTATTTATACAACATTGGCATGTGTGGAGGTGTATTTTCACTGGCACGACTAACTTATTCTTCCGAGTGGTTATAACCACCTTTAATATATTTTGGGGCCTCTTTAATATATTCTGGGGTCAACCTCTTCTTCTTCCTATTACAATTATATTTTTCTCAATCCGCAAAAGGTAATTTGGTCCTTTACAATAACTGACATGATCAATCCGCAATGGCGATTGATCCAATGAATAATATATCAATAATAATTTGAATACACTTTGCAATTACAATATTTCAACAGTTTTCCCTAAGAAATGTCATTTTGGCAAAAGAAATGAAAGAAAGTTGGAAAAATCCCACAAAATGGTTTCTATCCTAAGTTGGATGAGTGATGCGACTTTTTGGCGTGATGTAGTAAGAAGCACGTGGATCTGAGCGACTGATCTTGACATGCTCAGATATAGGGCTCAAGATCCATATCAAACCCCCCCCGACATTCTACCTTTAATGGGGGGGGGGGTTCCAAGTTGGTGGTTTTTGAGTGTGGGCCCCCTACTATTATGGAGATTCCTCATTAACTCAGACCCCCCCTCGCTCAGTACCTCTTACTACTACCCCCCCATCCGAGTAGACCACTTATTGCTCTCCCTTATTGTTGCCCACTCCTTCTGCCACTTGTTTTCCACTAGCACTCCCATGTGCCTGTCCCTTCCCCCTATCTTGTCCCTCCCTATTATCTCTGTACACCTGTTCCCCACTCCCGCTTCATGACATCTTCCCCGATTTTTTCACGTTCCCCTCCTGACCACTCACGTCCTCTCCCTTCGTCACATCACCTCAACTCCCGATTATTGGTTCTCATGTATCTCCTAGTCACCAATTTGTCTCTGCACCTTCTCATCCAGTCATTGTCCTTTCATCACTTCATGACGATTTCTCCAGCCATCGTTTCAGCCTCCACGTTTTCTTGCTCATGCATTACCTAGTTCATATTTCTGTGTTAAAGAGATATTTTCTTGAGTCTGTGCCCACTAGACCTCCTTTAATTTTATTTACTGTGACATAAAAACTGATGGGTACTGGCCTTCCCTCTGTTGCAATCCAAATGTGACTTCTAGTGCTAACAACACTGTTAGTGATAATAACTCTATCACATCAAAACTTCTAATCTTCTCCTATTTTTTGTCTTTTTGTTACATTTTTTTTTTAATTTTTTATGGATTTTTGTCTTTTTCTTCTAACATCTACTACATACAATATGTACATGTTTGCTTGCTGCACTATAATTTTTAAGTCCTAAGAGGTTGATTCTCCTTGTATAGTTTCAATCAAATCCCATTGATCATTCCTTTCAGCTCCACTTCTGTGAGATCCTTTAGTTGTACAAATGCCCCATCTGTGACAGTATTTACTTCATAAGGCTTTAGCCAATGCATTCTGAACTTACCAGGATGTTGCAAACATTTACTGTCATAAAGAAATACTAGGTCTCCTTCCTTGAAACTCTTCCTCTTGATATGTCTATCATGCCAAGATTTGTCTCTTGCTTTTTGTACTTCTTGATGAAATCCTACCAGAATCCTATCTTCTTCCATCTCCATTAGTTGATTTAGCCTTTCCTTTATTGTGCCTCTTCCTATCATGTTGGTGATTGTTGCTACACACAGAATGGGTACCAGGAATTCTAGTGGTACCACTACTTCTTGGCCATACACCAACCTAAATGGCGTCTGTCTTGTTAGCTTCTTACATGTATTCTTGTATTCCCATAGTACTTCTGGCATTTTCAAATCCCAATCATCCCCATTGACATTACAGATCTTTGTCATAGCATTTTCCAGTATCTTATTGAAGGATTCTACTCTTCCACTTTCTTGTGGATGCTATGGTGTACTCTTCTAATGATAGACTTGAAACTCCTCAGTCATAGCCTGGATAGTACTGTTGATAAAGTGGGAACCTTGGTGACTCATCAAAATCCTTGGACAACCAAATGTAGTGATTACTTGCTCAAATCGGAAGTGTGTTGTTGTATATGCACTGCAATCTTTTACTGGTGCTACTTCTGCCCATCTTGTTAAGTATTCTGTTGTAGTAATGATATAGCTTTCTCCTGACCTCTTTGCTAGTGGGTTAATTGGTCCCACAAAGTCTATTTCCCATTTTTCAAATATCTGCAACTTTACTTGTGGTATTAGGGTTATCTCATCCCTTCTATTAGGTTTACCAACCCTTTGACATACATCACATGTTTGGAAATATTCCTTATCATATCTATGAATTGTTGGCCACCATAGTTCTGCATGCAATACCTTCTTCCTGATAGCTTTTCCAACATAATTTCCTCAAGCTATTCCCTCATGATCTTATGCCAAAATCCTAGGCCTTTCGTGTTCTAGTATGCATATTCACAAAATACTATATGTGCCCACTTTGTATAAGTGTCCTGCAATCAATTGATATTTTGTAGCTCCGAGTACCATATTTTTATTTTGCACAATGTTAAACTCTTGTGGAGATATCCCTGTACTAGAGTATTCAATAATATCAAGAAAGTATTCATCAATTATTTGGAATGTAAATAACTGCACATCAAGGAAGTTGTCTTCCAAATTGGTAGGTTCTTCAACATTCGTTACCCTTGATAGGTGATCAGGTCCTGCATTCAACTTCCATGGTTTGACTATCACATCGGAATCAAATTCCTGAAATCACTGTATCCATCCAAAAATCCTCCCCCCCAACACTGGCTTGTTGACTAGATATTTGAGTGTTGAATGATCCATGAACATCTTAAAATATGTTCCCAGTAAGTAATGTCTAAACTTATAAAGTGCATAGACCATAGCTATGCCTTCTCTTTCTATAGTGTTGTAGTTTTACTCTTATTCAAACAATTTTTTGCTTGCAAATGCAATAGGATGATCCGAATCCCCTGCTCGTGGCTGCACCGAAATTGCTGCAAGTGCTATAGCCGATGCATCTACATGCACATGGAATGTCTTTTCCCAATCTGAGAATACTATAATAGGTGATGTTACTATATTTTATTTTAGGGTGTCCAAGCCTTGTTGACAATCTTCGTTCCACTAAAATTTAGTATCCTTCTTTAACAATTTTTCCATAGGTGTAGTAATATGCGCATACCCTTTTATAAATTTTCTGTAGTAGCCTGTATGTCCCAATCTTTCTCTCACCTGGCGTACTAATTTTGGTGGTGGTAAATTGAAAATCACTACAATCTTGGTAGGATCTACTAACAAGCCTTGCTTGCACACTATGTGTCCCAACAATATTCCAAAAGGTGTCCCAAAGATGCAATTCTTGATATTCAATGATATCTGACACTGCCTACATGTTTCCAACATCATTCTTAACACTTCCAAATAATCTTGATATACTGTATACAATCCAATTGTCCAGATATACTTCTAAAAACTTATGTATGAACGCCTTAAAAGAATCTATTACCACCCTTGAAAATATGGTTGGTGCATTCTTTATCCCAAAAGGCATGAATGTGTATTGGTAGGATCCCCATTTTGTGGAAAAAGTAGTCTTGTACCGATCTTCTGGAGCTATCTTGATCTAATGGTAACCTGAGAATCCATCTGTAAATGATTATGCTTCTTGTCATCCTACATTCTCTAATGCCTCATCTGTGAAAGGGGTGGGAAAAGGGTCATGTAGGAAACCATCGTTTAGTTTTCTCAGGTCATAAAAAATCCTTATCACTCCATGTTTATTTTCTTTCACTAACATAGGTCTTATCTATTAATATTCCTCCATTGGTTCTATGATACTAACTTCTAACATTCTATCAATTTATTCTTTCACTTTTTGCTTATATATTGGATTTAGTTTATGCGGTCTTTTTCTCACAGATCTAGCTTCAGGTTTGAGAGGTTTTCTCATCTATCCTATCTCTCTTGTGATTCCTTTCATCTCTATAAAGGTTGTTGGTAATAGGTCACTGTATTTGCACAATAACTTAGTTATTCTTTCCACTATTTGTTCTTCCTAGTAGGTTCCAATGCTGGCCATTTTGGGATTCTCAGTTTTCCCAATGTTGACTTTCTTCACGTTAATCGGTGCAACAAACACTTCTGATTCTAGAGATAGGAATTCCACCTCTCTTTTACCTTCAACTTCTGTAATATGAATGTTGTGCGGGTCATCTTCATATGGTGCTTCTTGCACATGATAGCATGACAATAGTTCTTTAACTTTCTGTCTATTCTGCTATTGATACTCTATCATAAGTTCAACCTTTGGTTCCTCAATAAATATTACCCCTCTTATCTGTTTGAGTGGTGAATCCATGTTGGGGTTCTCATGCTCAAATGAGAAAGTGACTATAAAAATTTTCTGTAATGCTGTTGATATGAGGAAACTCTCTCTATGGCTGGGGTGAACCACAACAGATGGAAACGACTACATAAATCAAATCTATTCTAATGATATTCTATATAAACCAATGTGCAAGGGAGATAAGAAAGGGGCGTACCTTGTCCAGATGTTCGATGATGTCCACCTATGAGAAACTTGACCCAAAGCTATATACCTACAACAAGTTCTCAACAAACAAGAAAAACAAGCATATGTTGACAATTTAAAAGGTTAGCACATTAGATAGCACAATCCATCAATATACATAACAAATACACCCATGGATAACAATTCATATATTTGCAAGGCATCAATTGGATGGGAAGATAGTATTTCTATTAATAAATGATCATCAAAAGTGAAAATATTACAAACTTCCGTGTCGGCATAGTTCAGAACTGATAAACTGAGTTCCTTCCAGCTGGGCCTCCACCACTTCAATCCTCCACCAAAGGTAAGATCATATAAGGGAGATAATTAGGTTCTCCATCAATAATGGAAGAGCTTGGGGGATCAACACTATGTTTAGACTTAAAGGACAAAGGGATGCAAACTCAATATGAAGTGAATAATTTTTCTAGAGCAACTTTGCTCTCAAAGTTGAATTCTTTCTCCTTTTCCACAACTCGGAATTGGCTTCTTTATAGCCTTCAAAATGAAATTGAAGGGCCGATTCAGAACATTTACAGTATATGGAATGCCAAGGATCATAGATATCCTATTGTGACATGGAAACCCGACATTTAATTTTGATTTTATGGAACAAATCCCGATGTACATGGGCTGTAGTGGAGCAGCCTGCGTATACGCTTGTTGTATAGGGTGCAAGATGCATACAAGTGGAAAATTTTATATTTTTGTCTCTGGAATTTAGTGACAGGGAAGATTAGTCTGCATAAGGAAATGGAATAAGGCCCTCTCTGTAAGATGGCATAGGGTGAGGAAAATATTTCTCTAACAGATGCCCCCTAATGTGTGAGGTCAGAGGAGTATCTGCAATGGCCGAAATACATTATGAATAACCCATAAATAGAGTGGTAGGGAACCAATTGGGTGAAATCAATTTCTCATTACATTATGCACTGACTTTGCATACATGGCTGCCAAAAATACACTGTAGATCCCCGTGAAAGTATGCCAAACAAGTGTTCTTGAACATGAATATGAAAATACAAATGTGGTTACATGCCAATAGATACCATAGTCTCAAACAAGGCCCAGTAGAACTAGTCTCAAAACCAATCTGAATATGTTTGTATACCATGGAGTACAATCTGATATCCCATGATCACTAAAGTCATATATAGGTACTGGTCCAATGAAAAGGAAGCAATAGCTGAGGGGAGTTGTGGCCACATAATGATGTCTTCAAGTGTTCTACACAATCCACCAAAGGTGCAAGTCTACATCATGTGAATAAAGGATTTGAGGTCGAACACAATGAGACATCATTTGATTACCGATCATTGATGTATACCGTTAACTAACGTGAGACAACCTATTGATAATTAAACTAGGTATCAAGGCACCGAGTACATTCTTACAAGTGTGAATAGAGGAGTCGATGTCGAACACCTGAAGAATCCATCGATCATGAGATATTGATGTATTCTCAACTGTCGATGGAGAGAGAGCCTACCATTGATGACTGCAAGCCTCAAGCTACTCATAAGACTCTAGGTCCCATTTCCAGAATAAATGGGCTGAAGTTGATGGAAAGAGACCCGCTGAAAGGAGAGAATTAAGGCATCTCTCATCAGTCAGTTTGAGGTACAAAGCAGGATCTTCATTATTTGGTGGAAATCGAATGAAGAACATGTTCACGAACCAACACCCCTGTGCATATTTCGCATGTGCCAAGTGCAAATGCTACACAAAAAAGACCCTTTGAATACCAGCCAATGATGAAAAATGCTGACAAAGGTGAGGAAACCACAAATAAAGCTAATGGCATCCAAGACACTGCATGGATCCCAATGTGTGAATATATGTCTTGTCATCGAACACAAGGGAAACCCCCTAGTCAATGACCAATGATGAAATGTCAACTCTTGGGTTCAAGGTTACCTACCAATGATGAAAGTAGGGCCAGGGTGCATGATAGGAATACAATATCATGTGATTCTGAGACAAACTAAGGGTATGGCCAAAATGAAAATTCAAGAGGTTTGAGGAGTGGCTGACACAGGTTGATAGACTTCCTTTGAACAAGAGAATGAGACATATGGAGGACTCCGACAACATATACCCAACGATGAAACCATGAGATGCAGGAGGCATCAATGAAATTCTCTGTAGGGACTGGAAGAGTAACCAGTTGGTAGAGAAGACTCTGTAAAGAGATCAACTTCTTAAGGCCATGCTAATCCAAAAATTATGATGAATGGACTCAAATAACTTTGTTCTTGGTTCAAAGGTGACACAAATGCTTCCGATACAAGATAATACTCCCTTCTCGCCCTTCTTTTTTTTCATTTTTTTTCATAGACAAATAAATGCTATGATACATAGGAGGAAACGAGTGTCGAAAGTAAGAAAAACTAGTTCCAGCAGTGGAACGTACCTATTCTCAATGCAGGGAAGTGCATACGGGAGATGGACACTCAAGGGAATGTTTCCTACTAGGTATAGGGTGTCAAATTGTGAAGGATATAAACAAGGCTCTTCTTGGTTGAGGATGAAAAACTGGTGAGGCGAACGGTTTATAACGTAAAGTGAGAACTGGCTATAGGCTTAATACTGCAAGCAAGGGCATGAGATGAAATCACAACTTAATGCCAAAAAATGTCATTTTCTATGTCTTTTAGTATACTTGGTGTGAAAAAGTAGTAAACTTGTGCCAAATAGACGTATTTTCAAAACCAATTTTACTAGTGTGAAAGAGACAAGTTCACTCGAAAATATTTGCATTTTTTGATAACAAGTTGGAAACGAGATTAACCAAGACTCATGACCTTTCAAATCCAATTTAATGAGTGTGAAAGGGACAAATCACTCGGTAATATTTTCCCTTTTTAGATGAGTCGGAAAAGAGATTAAATTAAACTCGTGAATGTTGTTCTAAGCAGCATGTAATGGGGGAGGCCAAGGCTCCCATGGAGGACTTCTGTGAAAGGTCAACAACTTACAAAGGGTCGACACAAGCTTGGGAAAACCCAAAGATTCCCAAGTCAGGGAGGATAAAATACTTTCATAGGTTACCTTATCTACAATATATTGAGGAATGCCCCTTATCTGGAAGGGTGTAGAAGAAGGAAGTCGAGGCTCTACACGATTATTCCAATAAAAGGAAACCACTCTAGGACTTCGAGGGACCATACCTGAAGATAATGGAATTCTCCCTACTGAACAAGGTACATAAATAGAAATTTTAAGGACATGGTCAAAGGATGCATCACCCTCCAAAATAAGAGTGGGATTGACCGAAGATTGCATCAACAATTTCACTTCCTTAGGCTTGTCACTCTCCAAGAGAAGAGTGGTATCGACCAAATATTGCATCAACATGACCACTTCTTCAACTGTTGGTTGAATAGGATGTGACACAACAAGGTCAAGAGATGTATCACCCTCAAACATAGGAGTGCTGTCGGTCGAATATTGCATTGACATGACCGTTGTTTGAACAGGATGCGAGGCAACAAGATCAAGAGATGCATCAAACCCTAAAGGAAGAGGGGTGGCAGCCAAAGATTTCATCGGCATGATTGTTGTATCAACCAAAGAAGGTTGGGAAGCCAAAGATGACTCAGAAACCGAAGGGCCCCTAGGAAAGGACCATGGTTCTTGTACCACAATAGTAGTAGGGCACAAATGAGTAAGGTGATCTCCTTTGTAAAGCCTGCAAAGGAAATTGAGCTTATGTCTTACACATCTAGGCTTCTCAAACATATGAATGCCCCAAGCATAACTTGCAACGGTTGGTTGTTGGTCTTCAACATGACTAGCAGGGGTTGTCGACCCATCTCCAACATGACTAACATAGGTTGGTTATATAATTCCAGTATGTGGTTGACCCTCACAAGACACAGTTGAGGAAGGTAGGGTCCAAGGATCACTAAAATAGGAAGTGCAGAAAGGAATGGACCTTCTTGTGAGACGAGCCTACTGGACATGGCATAAACATGATGGCTCAGTGCTAAGAAGTTGAAAGTACCCATAACAAAAGAATACATTCCAACACCGACATTCTTAGTTATCGGTTGAGAATTTTCGATCACAGGGATCGATGGTCCAATAGATGCATTAGGACTAGAG
>JASDQU010011947.1:205836-218630 GCA_032191745.1 Picea mariana
TCGAAATCAGTCAACATGTTCAATGAATTGGAAAGAGTCGGAGAACTGAGATCTTTCCAACAAACTAGGTACATCACACATGTAGCAGTGCCATCATCAACAACCACATGTTTGATGGTTCACTTTGAGTACTCCACATGGATTTGGAAAGCCACATGGTAAGGAAATCGAGGCTTAACATCCGTGACATCAAAATTGATAACCTTTGAGCCACTGGGTTCTAGAGCTCCTAAAGCAAAGAGTAAGGCATTCCTCTATGAAGGACATGTCTGGAGTACCTCCAAAGACGACATCACACAAGGGGTTTGACCCATGTCCTCAACAATAGAGTAGTTCTAGGAGGCTCTAGCATTTGGATTATGGGTAGAGCGCTTGAGTCTTCCTTTCATAATATGAGGTGGTGGATCCGGTTTCTCAATATGTAAAGTCGTCTCTGGAGGAGGAGGAGGAGATTCTAGACCAAGATTAGTTTTTTTAGAACTATATTCTCGAGATCAAGTGGCTACATCGATTTTCGCATCGACCATATTGACACATAAACAATCACGATCTTGCGATTGTTGGTTTTGACCTCCACTAGCTGCATTTCTAGCATTTGAGGAGCTCAAGGATAAGTGATGATTATGTGGGAATGGATTCGTCATCACGACGGGCGATTGAGCTATTAGCCTCGCAGCTTTTGCAAGTTTGGGGCACAATTGGGTAAGGTTATCATCTGTGCAAAGCTTACAGGGAAACTTCACCTTACATCTTTCTCAGTTTCCTTATCCAATATTAATACCCGTCTTCTCATTATTATTATTTTCCTTGGGTTTATTACCATTTTTCCCACTCTTACAATTATTGCATCCTTTATTATTATTCCCTCCTGGTTGTTGGTTACCATTCGGGTTGGATGACGATTGCATGGAGTGTACATTTGTTGACTGAGTGGGGTTGGAAGACACAGACAAAGCTGGCCCTCTTATAGAATGGCTTAAAGACAACTCTTTCAATTGGTTTGTCACCGATTATGTAGACTTTACATTGGTGGAACCTACAATGCCATTGGCATGAGCTACGATATTTTTCCTAGGGTCGTAAGTAGACCGCGTTGCATTAGGAAGAAGGTGGTATAACATCCCAGACTGAGCATATATCAAATCTAACTGCTGGGCCCTAAAGATTGCTTCTTCCTCAGTGGTAATCTCAGAAGTAGAAACGTCCTTCGAGATATGAGTGTGAAAAGACTTAAGAAACCATTCTAAAATAAAGGTTGGGGGTATATGGGTCTTAATAAACCTCTTTCTTCTACGCCACTCCAGGATATGGCCCAATATATGAGTGGCAGTATCCTGGCGTAAAGTAGACAACAGTTCTAGGCCAGCATCATAACGAATGGGAAACTGGAAGTGGTTAAGAAAGACCATCACCAATTAACTAAAGGTCACATATGCTCCCCTAGGTAGCTCAATATACCATTTCACAACAACTCCGATGAGGGTGTGTTAAAATAATATCAAATGAATATAATCATCATTAAGGGAGTTTGATGAGCACCAAAGGTGAAAGGTAGTGATGTGATCACCAAGATGCTCTCCATTCTTACCCTTGAAGTTTGAGATGTCCAAAGGAAGTTTGGTGGGGACCAGGGGCCATGTAGGATCGTGACTCACAGGTTCATTCATTAACTTAGACAAATCAGGTAGGTTAAGCATGGCAAGAAAAGGGAGATCGGGTTGTGACATATGGCCCCAACCTCCTAGAAAATATTATGCTTGTGGATTTGTAGGCCATCCAGGGTTCTGGTAAAAACCATGTTCCTGTCCGACATTATAAGGCCCTCCTCCAGGCTGATTCATATAAGTTTGGTTGGGAATTATTCCAGCTGGAATGTTCTGTTGAGGGTTATAGAAATTGCCCCCACCCGGATTAGATCCAAGTTGGGGGTTTCCCAATGTGTGAAATTGACCTCCTCCAGGTTGGAAACTGGAGGATAGAGGCAGATTTATCATGCCAAATGTATTGGTCGGAATCTGCGCCGAGGAGGTGGGGTTGTAGGATGAAACTTGAGACGAAGCTTTTCCACCAGGTTGACTATTCGACCAAGAAGTAGGAGGATTGGACCTAGGGTTAAAAGAAGGGATACCCCCCATATTAGGAGTCATTTGAGGGATTTGAGATCCACTAAATGAAAAAGGAGTGTATGGAGGTGTACTTCCCCCAATCCCAATGCTAACATTAGGGTCAAGAGCTGGGATGGAGTTTGAAAAATGTGAAGTGAAGTTAGGAATACCATAAGAAAATGGACTAGAAGCCATAGGGATGAACTCAACATTGTACCCCGGTGAGTGGCCAAAATATCCAAAGGGGTTCAAGGCAGTAGCTTGAGCATTAACTATAGGCCAGGCCATAGTAATGATAGGTACCTCCGACACTATGACCATAGAGGTTGTAGGAGTCGAAGGGATGCCATTAACTATAGTGGGTATGGGAGTCGAAGGGCTCCCAGAATTCTGAAGACTAGTTTTAGTACTCATCCTTGTAGAATCACATGTTTGAACGGTGGATGTGTGTGTACCATGTATAATAACTCTATGCCTTTTAGAATGAAAGGACACAAAATCTGGTGGTAACTATAACAAGTGATGGGACCGGTGGGGAGGTTGGTCTGACTCCATGATGACTTAAGACTCTAAAGATAAAAAATATATCCTGAGGCCAAGTAGTTATCAAATAGCACACCAAAAGTCAAACGACCAATATGCATGCAAACGGGGTAAAGTGGCTAAGTGGCATCGGTCCCTAAAGAAGTATGTCTCATCGAAGAGGGGCCTATGACTCCCTCCTAAAGAACGAAGGTAACATAATCAGTTATAAAGGCCCTTGTGGGCTTAAAAAATAGTTGGTCATATCCCCCCAGAGAGGTAATCCTTCATAAATTATGTGTGTTGTCTGACCCTTATCTGAACCAGGGTACCTGCAGAATCACCCCTGCAAGTAACCTATAAGACACCTAAGTCAAGCAACTAATAAACCACTATATAATCGATGCACAAGTGAGAAGTCGTAAGTTAGGTCCACCGTATGGGCAGGGTAGAAAAGCCCAAAACCTTGAAAGCACCACCTCTCATGGAGGTAAAGGCACTAACAAGATCCCTAGATACGAATAGATTCCCAAAAATATCTCTGATGTTAAGAAGGTATCGGGGGGATATCCCTTCAACCAACTTCGTGCGACCTCATGATTAACTTTGGTGTGAGTGGAGCCTCCTGATCTTATCAATTATACAATGGATTTCTCCACTCCCTCACTCAGACACATATGTTGATTTAATTGCCTCAGAGACGTTTACTCACAAAAATCCTATTCCAAGGCACTAAATCCTAGGCTAGTTTGTGCACCCTAGAAAATAAAATTGTTACTAATAAATTTTAAATTATAGCGTTGATTTTAATGGCCATGATTACTCAAAAATGTATGGTAGTGAAACTCATGGTGTTACGACTCTGCAAGAAAATTAAATATGAAAATGATGCAAAGTCTTAACTTTAAATTTTAATGTATGATATGCTTCTAAAAACAATGCAATTTTCAAATTCAACTCTATAATTCAGAAGTAAAAATATAATCTTTCACTATATGCACTAAGCTAATGATAAAATATCAAAAGACAAAAATGCCAAGCAATGAAAAATGAATGTTTTGTTTTGTATTTTCAATATATCGAAACTGAAAATGCATGGACTGAAAAGTAACTTAATATATAGCCCTACTATGTATAAAAAAGAGATAACTCAAGTAGGATATCAAGCAACAAAACACCCAACACAATGTACAAGGACAATAAAAATGAAAATATGAAGAGAAAGACTTTACCCAGAAATTCAACCAAAAGAGGGTTTCCTCTCATCCCACATGCACTCAACAGACACTATAGAGACCTAAGAAGGCTCACCAAGCATGAAGTCCCACCCAACAAACACTAGACCAAGCAAACAAACAAGGAAAAAGGGGTGCGCAATTGTTTGGGCAAACAAAACATATATACACAGCTTGTAGTGAGACAACCTATGTGTATACGTGTCTGTCAAGGCAAAAGGCGTGTATATGCTTTGAAACAAGGCTAGGAAAGGGGGAAAGGATGAAAAATCAGACCTAGAGTGAACATGAGCTATCAAGAAATGATACGACAAGAATCACAATAGAAATGAGAGAAATCTAAGGAGAAAATTACTTCAAACCCTAAGAAAGAAGATTCATCCCTAGTATGGTCACCAATTCTGTTATGAGGAAAATATCTCTATGGCTAGGGTGAACCACAATAGATGGAAATGACTACATAAATCAACTCTATTCCAACGATATTCTATATAAACCAATGTTCAAGGGAGATAAGAAAGGGGCCTACCTCGTCTAGATGTTCGATGATGTCCATTGTTGAGCATTTCGACCCAAAGCTATATACCTACAACAAGTTCTCAACAAACAAGAAAAACAAGGATATGGTGGAAATATAAAAGGTCAACACATTAGATAGCACAATCCGTCAATATACATAAGAAATACACCCATGGAGAATAATTCATATATTTGCAATACATCAATTGGATGGGAAGAGAGTATTTCTATTAATAAATGATCAACAGAAGTGAAAATATCACAGACTTTCGTGTTGGCATGGTTCATAACCGAGAAACTGAGTTCCTTGCAGTTGGGCCTCCACCACTTCAATCCTCCACCAAAGGCAAGCTCATATAAGGGAGATAATGAGGGTCTCCATCAATAAGGGAAGATCTTGGGGGCTGAACACTATGTTCAGACTTAAAGGACAAAGGGATGCAATTATGCAGAATCAATATGTAGTAAATAATTTCTCTAGAGTAACTTTTCTCTCAAAGTTGAATTCTTTCTCCTTTTCCACAGCTCAGAATTGGCTTCTTTATAGCCTTCAAAATGCAACTGAAGGGTCGAGTTGGAATGTTTCCATTATATGGAAGGCCAAGGATCAGAGATATCCTATTGTGACATGGAAACCCAACATTTAATTTTGATTTTTTGGCACAAATCCTGATGTACGTAGGTTGTAGTGGATCAACCTGCGTATATGCTAGCTGTATAGGGTGCAATATGCATACAAGTGGAAAAATTTATGTTTTTGTCTCTGGAATTCAGTGAAAGGGAAGATAAGTCTGCATAGGGAAATGGAATAAGGCCCTCTCTACAAGATTGCATAGGGTGAGGAAAATATTTCTCTAACAGTTATCCATTCTAGCGTGCCTCTGTGCAATTCTTGGTCTACATACCAGTTTGTTGGAATTCCTTCCAATCTGTGGAGGAAGTGATGAGGCCATTCCTCTGGTGGTGTCATCCTCCATATTTTTCTACACTTCTCCAAGTGTTTTTTTGGTGTCCCCTATCCATCATATCTCTGCATCTCATTTCTTCCCTACTCTGCACTAAATCTAATGTGTAGTAGTTGCTTACATTGATACTAGTCCTTAATTGTTTCTTTATGCACCCCCCACCATCTTGCAGGTGTTTCCTTGATTTCTATGTCTAGGGATAAGAGCCTATAATTTTCTAGCACTTCATGTTCATATATTGTTAAGAATTCCTCTAAATCATTTAAGCCATGAAAACTGGGAGGTTCTCTGATCTCTGTGCCCACCCATCTTACTGTGCGGTCTATTATTACGCATCTTCTTGTGGAAAGTTCATGTAATCTTTGCTTCCAATTCTCCAAGCATGTATATGAGTCAAAAGCACATGATGTGATGATTCTCCAGCTGAGTACCCCATCTGTAGTTGGGTTAATATAATCTTCTTCACGTGCGGTGATTCTGTATAACTGGTTGATTTCCTCCATATCTAAGAAAGTGGGATCTAAAAACCTTTCTCCTTTAGATGGATATAGTGGCACAATGACTCTGTATTCTCTTGATTCAAATGTCATCTTCGTTGTCTTCAATTTGATTATGTCTTGGTTATCAAATCCCCAATCCAGTCCAAGCAATGATGGATAAGGTGTTGTTACTTCTACTATTTCTATCACTTCAAAGTTTGCCTTAGTGTGCACTCCATCCAGATCTATAGTCACACCTTTTAGCCTTCTAATTGGAAAAAATTTGTGTTGGTTTTCCAACTTCAGTTGGACAAGTGATTAGTCTAATGTGGGCTCTCCCATACATTTCCATGTTATCTTAGGTAAGACGTTGACCCCATAGCATAAGTCAAATATAATGTCACCCATATTGAAATTTCCAATGTTGGCATTCAATCTGAATTCCCTGCTTGTCCTCCTTATTGTATGGAGGTGATTTACTATTTTCTTTTCTAACTTCCCCTCTAACTACATGTTATATATTTATAACATAATTTTCAACACTTTGATAGATGATGGATTATTCAGTATCTTAACACATGATTGAAGAAAGGTCTTTATTGTACTTACTTGCTCTACAACTTGTGTTTCGTTGGTGTGGTCCATTGAGGAGGGAATTTCGTACATTGGTACATTTTGAGTGTGATGCACAGTCGATGTAGATGAAATATCTTGCTTGAGGATTTCTTTGTCAATGTCAAACTGTTTCTATGGTTCAGTATTCTTCTTCACCCATTGGTGTTTTTCTGGATCTAGTCTCACTACGTCAGTTCCTATCTTAGAACCTCCTCATGTGACTGTTGATATTTCTTCCATCATCCCTCACCTCTGTAGAGATCCATTGTACATTCTAATTGTTCTGATTTCTCTTTTCTTAAATATTTCCCAATAGTTTTGGGCAGTCCTATGTATCATGATCTATTGCGTGACAGTACATGCATGTTGCAGGTGGAAGTGGACATTCCCTTGCATAGTGTCTTGGAAGTTGGTAGTTATGGCACACTACTAGTCCTCTACCTCTTCCAAATACTCCTCTACCTTGACCTCCACCTCTGTATCCAGTTCGATCTCCTTGCGGTGCATTGTACTAAGGCACCTAATTATACTACGCAGGGTTATATTGTGGTTATGCGTTATTGTATTGCGGCTGCGTAGTGTTATACCGCTACTGCAAAATGTTGTATGGAGGTGGTACCTGGTTAAATTGAGGCACAAATTTCCCTATCATCATTTCTTCCTACACCCTATAGGTGTCTGACATTATTTTTTGCATCAGGTCCATTGTCCTACAATCTTTGTCATCATGACCCACTGATTTGCAAAAGTTTCAATATGAACTCTTGGGTATTGTCTGATACTTCTGCATCATTGAACAATGATATGGATCATGTCCATGTGTTTTATATATCTCGCACCAGGGTCCTCTTGTTGGCAAGGGATTTGGTAGCCTTGTTTCCATGTGCTGCACGAAATTTTGGCACTCATTTTAGTGATGTCCTTCTATCCTGCATGTGGTACACCAAACAACTTCTCTTTTTTATTTTCTCTTATTCTGATTTAGTTGAAATGTGATATTCTTCAAATAATCCTTCATCTCCTCTATTAATGGATATGTCTTCTGGTACTGTTTCTCTTCCAGTTGTAGTTATGCATGTAAATCCTCTGCCTGAGTTTGAAACTTCTTGTTCCTCAAAGGTTTTTTCAGATGTGGTAGTAGTGAGTTCAAAAAAAGATGTATATTATTCATATAAGTCATGACATACTTCATATTACCTTTAATACGTTTAAACCTCTGATCAATCTCCAAAAAAAACTCTCCTGGTTTCTTTCGGATTTCAATCATCTCATTCATTTAATGGTCTTCTGAGCTAGGCTTCTGAAATTAATTTATCAACAGATTCTTGACATCTACAAATGTCCTTATTGTTCCCGGTAGACTATTTACAACTAAGCTCATGTACCAATCCAGTGTGCAGTCTCTTAGCATGATATATTACTGTGCAAGTTTTGTATCCTCATTTGTGATATTCTTTTCTTCCGAAATATTTTCATAGATAAACAATTGCTTTTTAGGATCCTTTGATTCTTCCCCCCAAAATTATGGTAACCTAATGGTGGGATCATGTCCTACCATTTTGAACTGTGATGAACTAATACCTTCGTATGATGTAGATACTTGACTACTACTCCTGAAATGGATCCTCCAGTCACTGCTCTTTGATTGTGTGCACTTTATGCTATCTTTCTTACACTAAAGTTGGGTTGTCTAAACATGGGTCTTCTTATTGGTGTACTAGTCACACATGGGTTTATGGGTTACACACTAACACTAACATGGATGGGAGTGTTGCCTTCTATTCCTGCCCTTGGACTACATGTCTTCGTTTCATATGTTTCACGTAGGATTTCCTCTATCTTCTCCACATCATGAAGATCCTCTACCTCTTCTTCATCACTGGACAATCTGTCTCTATCAACTATGACTCTCTTCTTATTATTCAACTTGTATTGGTAGGGTACTCCACTACTCATCTTTCCATTTGTTTCCATTATCTACTTAATATGATCATGCTCCATCATGATTGGTTCCATGGAATCCTTCTTGTACTTATCCATCTCTCCCTCCATCCTTCCAGTGTGGGTCGCTACTTCCCACCCTCCCCCATGCATGCATGGAAGTTTAGTTGTCTGATGCCATTGTCATTACACCTTTGTTATACAATAAGATATTGATGGAAGTGTACAACAATATGATATACCTACCTTGAAGTCCTTTCAGAAACTCGTGCTCTGTTGCACTGTAAGACTTCGCAGTATCTACTACAAATTATGTGATAAGCCCTACAACAATACTATATAGACATAAATCTACTACATGCGTGAATTTGTTGTTAACTTGTTGCATCTGCATGATCTCCATGTGAGTCCACTCAATTTGTCTAATTCAATTTGTAGTGTGGTTGTCTTTCAACCTAAATAGCCACTTCTGTAACACATGCAGTAAATCGTAGAAAAATACCTCATGTAGGTCGCTAAACACGTACTTGTCCATATATTTAAGTGGTGTTATTTTAGGGTTTCTGATATCTTTCTACACAAACTCAAGATCCTTTGATTTCAACCAAATTTCAATCTCTACCTTCATTGGATTCCATGGTTTGAACATTCCCTTCTATAGTTTCATTTTTTGTATGATTCTTTCACGAATCCCACTCACTCAATACCATGTAGTTCTAGTCAGAAACATAACCATTTGTTGGTTATTAATCTCTCTCCTACTCTTTAGATGACCCAGGTTTATATATGAACAAGCTTCCAACAAATCCCTCTAAAACTATCGACCCTCCTAGAAAACCAGAAGGAAACACAACACACAGGATGTACTAAGCAATCTCACCCGAGATAGTTCTATGGGTGACTACAATGCCCAGATGCTTGCAATATAGAAAAGAGTGAGGACCAGGGATTCCATTTCATCTTCTTAGGCCTTGATTTGGTCGTTCTTTCTATTATTCTAAATATTTATTCATCTGCTAAATCTACACATGCATTCTAATCATATCATTTATCTCACAGAGTTATCCATTCATCCATTAATAGTCTAACTACTTGCAAATGGTAAACACACAATCAATCAAAACACATAACATATTTGTTACTGTGGTTCCCACCCTCCTAGGATACATCCACAAATATCTACCTTCTCAGGTTCTTTTATTATGGTTCTGCAATATATGGCGCCACACGCACTACAACTCCGTTTATACAAACACAAACTAGAATCTACAACCTTTGTGAGGATGACTAGATCGCACCAGGCTCCTCAACCTACGATCTAACCCTCAAGGTCTGGTTACTTGACTCTCCTATATCTCAAAAACTTACAATATTCTCTAACATTCTCCAACAACACCCCCGACCTAGACCTCCTAGGTACTTATTTATACTTATTTTTTGGCTTATCATCCATTAAAATCTCTTACAAAACCCTAACCCTAATGTGGTTAGGTTTACCTGCATGCATGCCTTGCATCATTTCCTCTCACGTGCTTCTTTACCTCTTTTTCCTGGCACCGCTTTTCCTTTATTTTTGGCATGCTCCCCTCTTTTTTGGTGCTACTTTAATTCATTCAAAATTCTTCGATTTTTACCAAAATTGGCCCGCGCCAACATATGGACACTTCAATATTTATTAGTTTAAATGATTCCATCATAGAAGAGAAAATAAGTCCAACCCATGAAATACCTCAATCAGAAGGAGAGGTGATGGAAAATGATATAATTGAGAGGGTAATGAATCCCCTGGAGAAAAGGTCACAACCACCAGAAGAAGAAAAGGATCGAGAAAATGAGGATGATAGTGAAAGTGAAGAGCATAGCTCAGGTGATAAAACCTCTGAGAAAGAAAAAGGTGAAAAGGATGAAGACCATGGAGAACAAATTATAGATGTTATAGGTAAAGTGAATAAGCAAGAGGAACATAGTGTTTCTCCAACAAATGAAGAAACAATGACTAGTTCTCCAACCATTTCCTTTCCTAAGGAAGTGATACTACCAGAGGCACCAAAGTAATATTCCCCATGAGAAATTATAACCACTGAGCAGGTGACTGAGGTATCTAAATATGTAGGGTATAACAAATCAACAAAATATATCAACCTCCTAAGGATCCAAGCAAAGAACAAACACTTGAGAAAGTGGTTAAGGGTCTGAGCAGTCGAACATCAACGCTAGAGAAGGGTAAGGAACCTATTCTTGAAAATTTCCATACTTATGGAAGCATACGAAATGTACTATCATGGGGTGATCACCATATTATAGAACCAATAGATGATGTATCAGATGTTGTGCAAGATACTAGATATATAAAATATGCAGAACATAAATGAAATGCTAGAAATGATAGAATAGCAGGAAAATATCCAGCATAATCTTCACAATACATAGAAATGATATACGAAATAGCAACAGAAACAACACTTTGATAAGATAGCAATGTTCACAGGCCTCTTCGAGGGGGCAACCTCGAGTTGAGTAGCGCTCTGTTACAATAATCTCCAAGCTAGGGTTCACATACCCTCGCCCCTTATTTATACTAAATATGTCTATTAAGAGAAGCATCTAGAGGAAGATCCTTCTAGAAGCGGAAGCTTCTATTAGGTCTTCTTACATCCGCTTTATTCTATTTTATTGAAAGGTCTTATTAATATTGACCTTTATTACATCCGAATACATTTATCTACCTATGTGCGGGTTAGGACCTTAACATGTCCATCCCCTTAAAAACAGCCTTGTCCTCAAGGCTTGAGATGTGGAAACTGCTGCAGAATGGTAGCTGGTTCCCAAGTGGCATCTGTTGGAGTCATATCTTTCCACTGTACTAGCACTTCCTTGATGGTTTTCTGACGCAGGTGACGCTCACGCTTGTCCAAAACTGCTTCTGGTTGTAGCCAAATGGATCCTTCTTCAGCTAACTCTGGAAAGTTGGTTTGAATTTGGCACCTGGTTCCAATCACCTTCTTCAAGCATGAAACATGAAAAATAGGATGTAGCTTCGAATGACTGGGCAGAGATAACTGATATGCGACTTGTCCCACATGCTGGAGAACAGTGTAAGGGCCATAAAATTTGGGTGCTATCTTCTGAAACTGCTCTGCCTTGAGGGAACTTTTCTTATATGGTTGCAATCTCAGAAACACCTGATCCCCTTCGGCAAATTGACATTCAGAGCGACCTTGATCTGCTTGTTTCTTCATTCTATTCTGGGCCATGACCAAGTTCTCTTTAAGGGTACGAAGGATATCCTCTCAGACTGTAAGTGTTTGGTCAACTTCCTGGACCTTCGAGGTACCCGGTAAGTATGAGAGAACTGATGGTGGCTTCTGTCCATACACGGCTTCAAAAGGAGTCATGCGAGTGGCTGTATGGTAGGTAGTGTTGTACCACCAATCGGCGAGGGGTAACCATTGAGCCCACTGGTGTTGTTTTTTAGAGGCAAAGCACCTCAGATATGTTTCCAAACACTTGTTGATGACTTCCGTTTGACCATTTGTTTGGGGATGATAAGCTGAGCTGAGATGCAATTGGGTACCTTGTAGCTTGAACAGTTCTTGCCAAAAGTTGCTTGTGAAAGTTGGGTCTTGATCAGAAACAATAGAGTTGGGCAGGCCATGAATCTTGAAGACCTGATCCATGAAAGTTTGAGCCACCGTGGATGCAGTAAATGGGTGGTGAAGAGCACAAAAATGAGCATACTTGGAAAGGCAATCAACCACCACCATTATGACTGATTTATTCCCTGATTTGGGTAATCCTGTAATAAAGTCCATAGAGATATCCTTCCAAATAGTAGGGGGAATCAGAAGTAGTTGGAGGGTGCCTGGAGATTTGACTGTTTCTCCCTTGTTGCATTGACATACCTCACATTCAGCCACAAACTTACGGATGTCCTGTTTCATACCCTCCCAGAAAAAAGAACATTTGACTCGGTCATATGTTTTGGTAAACCCTGAGTGCCCCGCTGTGGGTGTAGCATGAAGCTCAGAAAGTACCATGGATTTGAGCTTGGATTGTTTACTTAAATACAAGTGGCCTTTGTATCGAAGCTCATCCTGGAGCCAAGAGTACCCTGGTGGAGCCTGAGCTTTGTTCTATAGTTTCTGGATCAGTAGCAAACTTTTGGGGTCTTGAAGCCATTCCTGGTGCACCGCTTGCAGCTAATCAGGTACAATGAAGGAAAGAGAAAAAAGGGATCCTTCGTCTTCATACTTTCGGGACAGTGCATCCACCACGACATTGTCTTTTCCCTTCTTGTAAATGATCTCATAATCATATCCAAAGAGCTTAGTGACCCATTTTTGTTTCTCCTAGGAGGAAATGCATTGTTCCAGAAAGTACTTGAGGATTTGATGGCCGATCTTAATTTGAAAT
>JASDQU010011947.1:218730-247547 GCA_032191745.1 Picea mariana
CATTTCATAGAACCACCATTGGCAATCATGATTTGGAAATTATTGACAGCATGGATGTAGCAATGGGTTTCTTGGGTGATGCGGCGATGAATAAAATTGTGGGTGCTGCCACTATCAACCAAGATGATGACCTTTCGGTGCTTGATGTAACCGATTAGCTTGAGGGTTTGGGGGGCAGAGAAGCCGGTGAGGGCATTGAGGGAGATGATTGGTTCCACTTCTGGAGGGTCGGAAGGAGGGTTTATTTCAGAATTTTCTAGTGACTTGGGCACAGGGGAAGTGTCATCATCGTCTTCTTGAATATCCTCAGAGATGGCCATAAAGAGTTTTTGTTCCTTAAATTTGTGGCCTGGGAAATATTTTTCATCACAATTATAACAAAGGCCTTTGAGTTGGCGTTCAGCCATTTCAGCCCGGGTCAATTTTTGGATTTTTAATGGGGCGGAGGGAGTAGTGGGGTTTATTGTTTTAGGGCGCAGGAAAAAGGAAGGCTTACGGTTTTGAGAGGAAACAATTTGTTGTGCTTCTTTATCTTTTTTGGTAGCCTCCACCCAAGTCGTAGGTCGAGCCATGAGGACATGGGCCCTAATCTCCTCCTTGAGGCCACTGATAAAGCACTCTCAAAAGAAAGCATCAGTCATGCCCTCTGTTCGAAAAGCCACACACTCAAATGCAGCTATGAAGTCTTCGACTGTTCCTGATTGTTTCAATTTTGTCAAACGGCCCAAATGGTTGGTGTCAGTGTCAAAGCGTTCATAAAGCTCAGCAACAAATTGGGTCCAAGCAATATATCCTTGACGGGAAGTTTTTCTCCATTGCCACCATTGCCAGTGTTCTTGATCTAGATGGAGAACACCATACCGGAGTTTGGCCAAGTCATCTATAATGTTGTAGAGAGAGAAATAATGTTCCATTTGTGTGACCCAACCAGTGGGGTCTGAGCCATCAAATTTGGTTACATCCACCCGCCGAAGGCGTATGTCCCTTTGAAAGTGGTGTGGTTGAAAGGAATGGGAAGAAGTTTCACCGTCAGTCTTTTTATGTGCATCATCTAAAGAGTCATCGAGAGGGATTTTGAGTTTGGTGCAGAGTGCTACAACGACAGATTCAAGTTCATTTTTGACTTCCGCCATTGTGGATTTCACGGCTACATGGACGGATGCATTTATGGAGGCATTTATGGAGGCATCACGGGAGGCATCACGGGAGGAAATAGTAGCACTGAGTTGTTGCACTTCTTGTTGGGTCTTAAGGAAACCAGATTCCAAGGTGTTGATGCGAGAATCTAGTTCTTGGCTATGGGTATGGGCCATGATGATGGGTGAACTGGAAAGGGAGCAGGTGGGGTTAGAAAATTTTGCAGAAAAATGATATGGATGAATGTGAGAAGGGGAAAGAGANTTTTTTTTTTTTACAGCTGCAGGGTTATACTTTGGTCTGAAGAATGCTGCAGTGCTGAAATCCCCAAATTTTGAACCCGAAAGTATTTACTTATCAACGCCAACACAGATGTGCATCAATAGATCTCGCTGGTTTAATTTGTTTATGTTGTTGTTTATGTTCCCCAAGGGTTAGGTATTCAAGGGTTCTACAGACAAGGGTTTGCCTTGTGCTATAGCTTTCTGATATACGTGCGGGGTCCAACAGTAGTACTCGACCCAATATCTCAGGGCACTAACTAAGGAGGATAGACCGTACCCTTAGCCGTACTACCCGACTACCCAGGTACTAGAGAGTATCTTCCCGAGTGCTGTTCTCGATGACACTATAGTAGTTCGGCGGTCGATAGGTTTATCTAAAAAGNGGGTTACAAGGGTGGCCAACAGATGTGCGCTTAAGAACCACTTGTATTTCCTATGTGTATGAATCCCTCAACCGCGGGTTTATGCACGTAACGACAGATCTCTGTGGATTAAAGACGCCAGAATACGTCTCTACCTTGAAAAACAAAACCCACAATTTCTGCCAAGGAAAGTGCTCTGATACCACTTGCAAGATACCAGATATATAAAATATGCAGAACAGAAATGAAATGCTAGAAATGACAGAATAGCAGTAAAATATCCAGCATAATCTTCACAATACACAGAAATGGTATACGAAATAGCAACAGAAACAACACTTTGATAACATAGCAATGTTCACAGGCCTTTTCGAGAGGGCAACCTCCAGTCTAGCAGCACTCTGTTACAATAATCTCCAAGCTAGGGTTCACATACCCTCGCCCCTTATTTATACTAAATATGTCTATTAGGATAAGCATCTAGAGGAAGATCCTTCTAGAAGTGGAAGCTTCTATTAGGACTTCTTACATCCGCTTTATTCTATTTTATTGAAAGGTCTTATTAATATTGACCTTTATTACATTCGAATACATTGATCTACCTATGTGCGGGTTAGGACCTTAACATGTTGAATCTATAGCATATGTTTAGAAGAGACATGTAGTGGTAAATAGGACAAACAGGAAGATAAATCTCACCCTAGATAGTGATATAGTTGTAACTACAGAAGAGACTATCTTTGATTCTAAGAAGGTCAAGGTAAGAAAATTGTTTGGAGCAGGGATGGACATATATGAAACTACCATTGATAGATACAAAGAGGATGAAAGGGAAGCAGAGGCCATGCTAAGGGAACTAGAACATCTCAGACATCATGCTTAGTATTACCAGAAAAATACTTAAGAAATCATCATTTTAAGGGATGAATTCCTAGAATAGTATAGCCGATACAAGTTAGAAAGGGATATTTCCATGAACAAGGCTGTGAATTATTAAGAGGAAACTTTTCTATCTCTAGTGACACATAAAGAGACTTTGTGATGGCTTGAACACGCACACAGGGCCCTAGACCAAATTGAATACATTAAATAAATAAAATAGGGCCGAGGAGGAGAAAAATATGGCATCAGAGAGCTCATTGAGTATAGCATATATAGGATAAAAAGATTAGCCGAATATTGGATCCATGTGCTTGTTGAACCACAACAAAAAATGCAAGAAAAATGGGAGGAATGTCCTGAAAGCTGGGAGGAAATAAATTAGAAGATGAGGGAGATTCAGTTCCTTGAGTTTGGATCACTAGAACATTTCTGATACCTCCAAAATATAGTGAAACAATATATAGACCGGGACCAGAATTATGAGTCATACATTCTCCAAATAACCACCTTGCCAAGAGGGCATGTTAGGAGGTTTTTCGAAGGACCAATGAAAGCATCGATGGTTCTACAACACATAGTTTCTAGGATGGAAACGTTTTGACAAAACACAATGGAAATGAAAGAGGTGCTCAATATGCCCATGAATCAACACTAATTCCCCTATGTGCACACGTGTGAAGATATTTTTTTTCAAATAGTATGAATATGACAAAGTAAATCCATTGAGCTAGTCACCCAATGACTGAAATATGGCTTGGAGTAGATACATGGATTAGTCCACATTGTTAATCATTTTCTTTACTTAAAATAGTCTTAATACTATTTTTAGAAATTTCAATTTTGATAAATAAAGGGATTTACCATGCAAAAAAGATCGATTCTTTTTGTAAGAAACTCTATAATTGGTGTGAAGAACTATTCCTCGCTACTTTTAATTGAGAATATCAGAGAGAGCCCGACACAATTGCTTTTACCAAACCTGTGCATATGATCAAATAAATGGATTATTTTGTATTCTTCTTACAGGATAAAGGAATTATGTAAGATCATACTTATTTCAAGTTATCTTGAGTATCTAATATATTTTTGAATGAAAATTGGTGCAATTCAATGTTTTTTTATTTGTTTTGTATAAGTGAAACACATAACTATTTCTTGTTACTCTCTCTTCTTATATATCATTACATGCTTATCATTTATTTTTGTTTCTTAAATAATACTTGTTATTGGATGAATGATAGTATTAGTGCTAAGATAATTCATTCTCATGTGTTGTTTACATACCATTGGCTAAAGGTTAACCTAGTCTCAAACTTCTCAAAATAAACCTATTCTTTAAATTAGTTTTAATTTTTTGAATTAAAATAGAAAAGCAATAAACATAAAAATAGATAAGTAGTTTGAAGGTAACATATGGAGACAAACAACTAATCATTAAATCCCATCAAAAAGGATGTTAGGCCATCAATCTAGAGAATCACATCACCCCAAATGAAGACGAGTCTAATTGGGATTCATCTTCATGTGTGATTCCTACTTTTGAGTTAAAGGGAATACAACCCCCTCAACATAGTAGTCAAGGATTCAAATTAGCAATAACTCATTCTAGCAAGAAGGCTAGCCGCACATTCATTTTATTCGAAGGCTGAAATTTCTTGTTGATTGTCAACATTGTCTATACTCAACAACCTCTAGGAATATGGTAAATTTTCTAGGTAGGTCTATTTTTTCTTTATGTTTCAAGCCTTACAATTTTGATTGGAATTTATTATTAATTTGAAATTGTTTTCCTCATTAAAATAGTAACAAGCAATATGGATTATGCCTTGATGTGTATATTACAAATTGGAATTTTATTACTAACATAGATTTAAAATTTTTTTCCCCAATAACAAACCTACCTATGTTCCATTCAAATGAAAGTTCACCATGAATAGATGTTGGGATCCTTAAATCCTACTTAGAGACCTATCCATCTCTTCAAATTTCATTATGAAGGTATACGGTTTCCACTTGCTTCGAATTCTTATATTTTAAACTCGGAGTAGAGATATTTTGATCAAGAATCCAATTATTAAAATAGATTCCCACACTCAAATTACTCCTTATTTAAAATGTGGAGTTCTTCTTTTGAAATTTGTATTCATTAAACCACTCTTTAATCAACTTTCTTGGATGACATGCCTTTTTATCTTTTGAAGGAAATGGTACTAACATCAAGGTGCAACCCTATTTTCAGTTTGTAATACCAGTTATGAACCTTAAGAAAAGCCAAATATCCCAATATTCAACTTATTTCATCCAAAAAGATTAAGGTTATTCCAATTTCTCTTGATTTTTTTTCACATGTTTTCTTTCTAACTCCACTTATGTGTTTTGTTGTTGAAATGGATGGGTTTCAGGATGACATGGTTCCCAAAAGGAAAAACCAAGTCAAGAAATACTATAATCCCAATATAGAAATCACATCCATGGAGATTCAACCCAAGAAGCCCATGATGCCAACTTAGATACTTCTAGCAATATCAGTTTACGACATGCCCCATGTCAGGGAGATTTCTTTAAAACATTTAGAGAAAAAACATGCCCTACTATACCTACTAAGCCAACAAAAGAGGAATAATAATATGCTTCTACATATACAAACATTAGGTGATATCAACTACATAATATAGTAGACCGACCTACCATCATATGATGAAATGATCAAATCGATCATTCATCACAAAAATATTGAAAACAAAACAATAATTAATGATTATGGTATTGATGTTTGTAGCATCAGAGAGGTAATTCTGCACAGGTCTAATTGTATATACATGTGGAAGTCCTCCAAATTCTTCAACCTTAGTAATTTACTTTAATTAAATGAATTATTAAAGAAAAGTTCCTTTTATAAGAAAAATAGTTTATTCTAATGAAACGATAAGATTAATTTCATTAGTGAATTAGATGAATATGAACCATTGATCTTAAGTGAGGTGAGATTTGATCTCAACTATCAATTAGTTTGGAGATTATGGTTATGGATTCATCAACAATTCAAGAGAGGAAAATTTATTTTTTCTCAAGTTACCTTGAGTTCTTGATACAAGAAGGACTATGCCTCATGATGATCTCAACAAGGGTGAAAAAATGACTTTCATATCGATATCAAATCAAGGGATATGACACATCTATTGGAGTCAACGAATCAAAGAGAGAGAAAAGAAGGAATTTTTCTCAAGTAGATATCAGTAAGGGTGATAAAGGAGCTTCATCCATAGAATAGTCCAAAAGAGAAGAGAGCAGACAGCGACCAAAAGATAGATCTAGTCTATATCATAGGTAACAACAAATAGGTCTATCAGATCTTAGGTAATAATGGAAATATGTAGTGCAAATTTGAGGTACCAGTGGGAATATCTACAGATATGAGGTATCGATGGAAAAATCTAGCAGATATGAGGTACGAGCGGATATATTTGGCAGATATGAGGTACTAGAAGACATATATAACACATATTTTGGGTACCAAAAGGAAAATATAGCATATATGAGGTACCAATTAGTAGATCTAGCATTTTTGTAACCCTAAATTGTACCAGACATGCATACCTAGCATCAGACCATATTACTTGCTATCTTTTCCAAGTAATCACTGAACAACTCTTCTAAAAACCATTGTTTTGAGGGTGTACGTGCTCTACAACACCACTACCCGTGTACACGTGCTTTCTGCATCACTACAGCTCGCGTACGCTCACAAAAATCATGAAAAATGAAAATTGAAAAGGGATACGGGTTTCTGGGCCATTACTTAATCAGTTGACAACCCATAGCCAGTCACCCCAACCATTACTACCTCTTTTGGAATATAAAAGAAGGTGTTGGGGCCCCATTCTAGGGAGAAGCATGAGAGCATATAAACTCTTCCCATTTCAATATTCCCCCCTTTGCCCCAATATTTTGCAACCACATTGTGAGTTTGAGCCAGAATTCCTTCTTCCTCCTTTGCAAATTTTTGTCATTTCCCTAGAGAGAAATGAAGAGGAGAAGAATACATGGAAGCGGTTGGTGCATGGTGAAGAGGAGCCCAGGACCAAGTTTGAGGAGCAGTGCTAGTCTCATGTTGTAAATGACTTTTGTGAGATTAATATAAAGAAGTACTTTTTTTGTCCCACCAAATGATGTCTTCAATCTTTGTGATTTTGTTTACATGTCTTGGTTATGATATCTAACCCACTAATCTATATATAGAATGCATGCTTGTAGTTTCTTGTTTGTCTTTTGGTGAATGCAGGTCAACATTGGTAGGATAATTGTAGTCAGGAAACAACCAAGCATAAAGGGATCGACATTAGATGCAGAGTTTAAGGTATCCCTACCAGATCCCTATACTTTGTCTTTTATGTCTGATTATGGGGTAATGTCGGGATAGTTGATAAAAAGTAGGAGATTTTAGATGGTTATCTTTGCCTGCACTTTAGAACCCTGGTGTAGTCCGTAGAGGGTTTTTCCCGCTATAGCAAGCACATATAAGGTACCAACATGTAGATCTAATAGATCTGAGGTACCATCTAATAGATCTAGTGTAGAGTTGAGGTACAAATAGAAAAATCTAACACAGATCTGAGGTATCAGCTAGAAAATATAGAAAATATAAGTTACTAGAAGGAAGATATTATAGATTAGAGGACCAACAGGTAGATATAGTGTAGTCATGAGTCTAATAGAAAGATCGGGGAGAGGGTTTCTTTAGTCGAGGGTGAGAAAAACCTAGTTTTGTTGTAATTTGATTATTTTCTCAGTGGGTAGATTTTCCCATTTTGGGAGCCCTTGTAAGCGTTGATATTATTTTAATGAGAATTTAATTTGAATGGAAACATTTTCTTGTGCATGTGTGGAATTTTGTTTCCTGTTGGTTTCATTGGTTTGTTTATTTCAATTAATTATTTAGTCAGTATGTTTTATTCTATGAGTCACAAATCTAATTTTCAGCAAGGAAATCAAAAGAAAATAATTTATCTAGATAGTGTATTAGAAAATTAACATGGTATGAGAACTTTCACTTTGAGAGGGAGACCAATTTCATGTACACAATAGTTTCTACAAAAAATATGTTAGATTTTCAAGGAGATATCTATAGATATACAAAACAACAGTGAAATTTTAGTGGGTGCTTGAATTACTAAGCATAAATTCTTTAGTTTATTGTTCCTGAAGGACAAGCATATTTTTTTTGGTAGTTCATATCTATAATATGGAAACAATCAATCTCAAGTTTGAATATAAGTTTGATGGAGCATCTAAATTCTTGTGATGCAATGATGAATTTTCATATAAAGCCTAGATATTCTTTATGAAGGAAAAATATGAGGTCTTCAGTTAGTTTTGAGAGTTTAGGGCCCAAGTAGAGTACCAAACAAGGAAGAGGATCAATGTATTGACATTAGATAATGGGGGAGCGTACACCTCCAATGACTTCAAGGATTTCTGCAAGGAGGAAGGGATCAAGAGGGATTTGATAGTCTTGTACAACCCTTAACAAAATGGGGTTGTAGAGATAAATAATATGTCCATCATTAGTTCTACCAGGGATATGAAGGATGCTCGAGAGCATGTTGAGGCTCCTCAGAGCACACTCAGGGAGAGAAAGTCTCTAAACAAGTTTCCAAAAATCATGGCACTAATGAGTAATGTCATTGAAGAGGAAACATGCTAGTAGGTATATCAAGATTCCATGATGGAGGATGATGTGTGGGACATTGTTCTGGGATCAGAGGGACAACTATTTTCAAGTGACTCTTCCAGAAGTACCTTCCTCGCTAAGAGGGAGTGTTGATTTTTGTATGATTGGACATGTACTTACACATAGTTGTAAGTGTCTAGGCATGTGGAAGTCATTGAAATCCTTCAACCTTAGTAGTTTAGTTTAATTAAAAGAATTATTAAAGTAAAATTCCTTTTATGAGAAAATTATTTAATCTAATGAAATGTTGAGGTTAATTGCATTAGTGAATTAGGTGAATCTCAACCATTTATCTCAAGTGAGGTGAGATATAATATCAACCTTCAATCACTTTGGAGATTAGGGTTATGGATTTGTTGAAAAACTAAACCTTATAAAAGCAAGGTTAAGTGAAAGAGAAATACACACAACTCAAGAGAGATAAAAGGACTTTTTCTCAAGATACCTTGAGTGCTTGAGACGCGAAGGACTATGACTCAAGAGGATCTCAGGAAGGATGAAAAAGGACATTCATATAGAGATAAAATCAAGGGATACAACACATCTATTGGAGTTAGTAACTCATAGAGAGAGAAAAGAAGGCTTTTTTTCTCAAGGAGATCTAAGTAAGGGTGATAAAGGAGATTCATCTAGAGATCAGTACAAAGGAGAAGAGAGAGAAAAAAATGACTAGAGGATAGATCTAGTGTAGATATGAGTTACCAGAACAAATATATAGCAGATATAAGGTACCAATGAATAGATCTACTGCATATTTGAGGTACCAATAGGTAGATCTAGTATATATGAGGTACCAACATACATATCTAGAAAATATGAGGTGCCAAGGGACAAACCTCGAATATATGAGGTAACAATGAACATATATTGTGTATATATGAGGCACCAATGGGAAGAAATAACATATATAAGGTACTCGTAGGTAGATCTAGTAAATATGTTGCACTAGTAGGAAGACAGGAGGTACCAACAAATAGATGTAGTGTAGAGTTGAGATACCAATGGATAGATCTAGTGTAGATATGAGGTATCAATAGACATATCTAGTAGATCTAAGGTACCAATAGACAAATCTTGTAGATATGAAAACCAAAATGCATATCTAGTGAAAATCTGAGTGTCCAACAAGCAGATCAAGAAGAGGGTTTCTTTAGATGAGGGCTAGAACAACCAAGTTTTGTTGTAATTTGTTTCTTTTCTCAGTGGAATTTTTTTTCCAATTTGGGAGCCCTTGTAATATTTTATATTATTTTAATGAGAGTATGATTTGAATGGCACAATTTCTATGTTCATGTGTGAAATTTGGTTTCCATATTCTTATGTTGATTTGTTTATTTTAGTTAATTATCCAAGCATTATATTTTATTTTGTGAGCTGCAAACTTAATTTTTAGCAAGGAAATCACAAGGAAATAATTTAGCTAGGAACTAGATTGGAAAATTAAATGATGGAAGGTGTATAGCCTCTTTTGACATTGAAAACTTGGAAACATATTATAGTTTTCCTTAAGTATAACCCTACATGACTAATGCATGGGTAGACGAATTTTCTCAAATGAAGAACTATCACAAGATGATGAGAAAATGGTGGGATAAAGGTAGTGCTACGAAGAAAATACCCCTAAATTGGGTCCAAGGAATAGGCAGAGTGATAACTCCCTTAAAATACTGATATAACCTTAATCTACCCCAAAACCATCTAAACTAAGTGATGATAGAGAAAGGAAAGAGAGAGTTAATGCATGCACCTTCATTCCTTGTGGTTCGTGTAGAACTCTTTCATTTGTTGTTGCCTCCTAGATCACATATCTCCTCCCAAAGATGACCTGCAAGGGGTTAGGAATACAATGAAACAACACATACAATCTCTCTCATCACTTATTTTAGATGGTTTTTGGGTAGATTAAGGGTAGATCAGTCTTTTAAGGGAGTTATTTCTCTGCCTATTCCTTAGACCCACTTTAGGGGGGTTTTTCCCGTAGCAGAAAGTTAATTCACAGTTTGAGATAAAATAATATATCACACCAAGAACCTAAGGGAACCATACATAATTACTATTTCCATTATGAGTAGGTTATATGGGAAAATAATACAACATGAGTGGGTATAATGGTTAAGAGCATGTGTTTGATCTTTGGAGGTCAAAGGTTCAAATACCTAGGGGGGTAGGGTATGCATACCTCCATAGAAATTAGCAGTCAAATCAATGCATAGAGGGGGTCCCTTGTCCCACAAAAAAGGGGTTTTCATACACCAATTTGGTGTCTGGATTGTGGTCGTGACCTTAAAAATATATATAGATAGAATGCCACACATTTCGAAGTGATACAAGTGACAATTTTTCATATTAATATGAAGGATGTATCAATTTTCAATTGATATACTATCTTATCTCATACAATGATTGATGCACTAGCTAAAGATAAGGATCCCACATTAGTCTTTCCTCCCAAATTATTTACGTCATCCTATTTGATAGATATCATATGCACTACTAATATTTTCCTAGGCATGGGATGGAACTTGAAAATAGATGGTCCACTTGTTTATGTTTATTTATAAGACATTTGGAGTAACATGTATATGAGATACTATACAAATATTTGTAATCAATTATTTTACATATTATACAATATTTGTTTTGCAATCTATATCCAATATTGTTGGAGGAGGCTATCCAGGTGCTAGACCAAATTGGATATTTGTATGTGGAAGAACAAAGAACATATATCAAAATTTATGGAGCCACCAAAGCTATCCGCATTCATCCAAATCATGTATTAGATTGGCTAGTAGTCATGGAGATATCTTATCAAACCATCATGTGTGGTTTCAGTTCCTCATTAAAATATCAACAAAATAATCTCTATCCATATGATTCTCTGTATATAGGATTGACAAATTCCACCTTTGCAAGAATGGAAGAAGAAAAAATGGAAGAATACCATTTTGGAGAACAAAGGTTCAAGAGACATGATCCTAGGAAATTAATATCAAAACATCAAACCCATGTATCCATGACATGGCCATATAATCATGAGTATTGGGAGGAAGAAGAAGTGAAGAGAAGAGAACTCTCATATGAAGGTGAGAACAATAATTCAACAAGAGGGAAAAGATCCAAAAGAAATGAGAGTAAAAGAAAAAGTAGAGGCTAAAAAAAGAAGATTAGAAGAAGGGATCTAAAAGAAATAAATTGAAGAAAAGGCATACAATAAATCTAAAGTAGTAGTAAAGAATAAGCTACGACCCAAAGGAAGGAAGATGAAGCTAAAGAAAATTTGGTAGTAGAAACAATTTAAGCAAAAACACGGGTAGAAACCAACGGAAGGAAAAGAATGGAAGGAGAGTTAAGGAAAAAACACAAAAGGAAGAATATCTGATGAAGGTAGTTGAAGTAGAAGCATCAAAATAGTTCACAAGGAAAAAAAATTGAAAGAGAAGGTAGAAGCTAAAGCAAGAGAAAAAAAAAAGAACAAAGAAAAAGTTAAAGATGAATAATAAATAATAATGTAAATTAAAGAGGTAGATACTAACTAGAAAATAATATAAGATGAAGCAGAAAGGAGACATGAAGAAGAAGAGAAGAAGAAGAAAGAAAAGAAAAATTCTAGAGAAGATGGTGTAAATAGATCATTGAGATAGAAAACACCTTAGCAAGGTGATGTCCTCTATGGTGAATATTATAGGAAGATAATTACCATCCCATATAGTCCCATGCTAACAAAAAATCATGAAAATGGATATTCCCATAGATGAAGTGGCCTGTAACACCCCTATTTCACCTAGTCTATAAATATAAGTATTATCATGACCAAACTATAAACAAATCTATTAGCTTATCATGGGAACACAATGGACCTTGATTTATTTTGTGATGTGCATATTTGATTTTTAATAGGGAAATGTTGAACTACTGTTGAAGGGATGGCCTTCACAGGTTACGATGTCATGAGAGGAATGGTGCAAGAGGTAGGAAATTAATGGTTGAAATGACCCTACTAGGAAGTACCTTGTAAAATTAAAAACAATGCAGACCCTAAACTATCCTTTGCCCAAAAACTTGATTACTAGTCAAGCTAGTACTTGGGTAGTCTCCTCGAGAATTAAGGAAGGATGGGAAGAGTACCATCATGAAACTTCTGACATGACCCACGAGGTCTTGAGAAAGACTACAAGAAAAGAGGAGGAGGACAAACATAAGGGGGACGTCATGCAATTGGGGGACGTGAATAATTTTAAGGATCAAAATTTATATTAAAATATGGAAACCTGGGATAATATTACTAGTCTAAGATATGAAAAATGTAAAATGTTTGGCAATAGGTTTGTAAAAATATTCAAATTTATAATGATTTTATATAGTTTCTATAAATTTTTGGCAATTTTTAATGTAAAATAATTTTATTTTATGGAATTTGGGTGAATCATGTTTAGAAAAAATGGAAGTTGGTGAATCTTTTTTTGGGAAAACCATAGAAAATTAGCCCATTGGTGAAATTTAGCCACTAAAATCGTCTATGTTGGGGAAAGAGGAAGAGGTAGTATAAGCTCCCAATTTTTTTTGGAGAAACCATAAATCCTATCATGGAATCATACCCTGGCTTAGGGGTGGCTGGATGTAGTAGTACAAAGCGTAGCCTTTCTTATGGTTGGGTGGAGAGTGACTCACCCTTCGGTAGCATAGCAGCCAACATATCTCAAACTTGTATATAAGTAGCTTGTATTGTTCTATGTATTGACTAGAATACATACAAGGATTGCATTGTCTTTATGATGATGATTCTGAAGCTTGACTATGTATATATGGAGATGGTCTATGTTTTCATAGAATGTATATCTTCTCAAGAAGTATCATGTTTGATTTTACATGGTATTTTTCTATAATGAAATAGAGGAAATAATATGTCCGTGAAAAGTTTGTGTAAGTGGTAAATAAAGTATGAACATATATAGTTATTTGAGTGGTTAAATAACCCAAATATCAGCCAAAACCTAAGTGGAGAGAGACATTCTTGTTGTATGTACTACTGTATCATTTCTCCTATAAATACTTATAAACACACTGTGTGTGTGCACCTATGCAGTGCAATATAGGGATAATTTTAAGGATGGAAATTTGTTTTGAAATGTAGAAACATTGGTGAATCTTACTGGTCCTTTATATGTCAACTATAAAATTTTAGCTATTTTTAAGGTAAAATATTTTTGTCCTATAGAATTTGGGTGAATAATTTTTAGAGTGGAGAATCGTTTTTTGGGAAAAAGCATGGAAACTTAGGCCATGGGCGAAATTTAGCCCCTAAAATTTTCCCTGGTGCAATATTGAGATCCATGCAGCGAGTGAGTACCTTCAGGGTATGATGAAACTGAGGTATCCTGGGTGAGGATATGGAATGCCTTGAAATGCAGGTGAAGAGATCTTGAAAACTTAGAAATCATGAAAGAGAATGAGAGAAAACCTTCACGAAAATGGATAAGTCATGAATCAGACTGTTAATCCAAAGGAAAAACCCTATTTTTCTTTAGAGTGTCATGACCATTGATTTGAAACGAAGGTTAGATGTGGACCCTTCATGGGTTCAAGGGTGAGACCTGGTCTTGACCGTTGATTTGTTGGAATGGAGAGATCCAAATCCTCCATCAGAGCAGGTTATAAAGCCTATATAGGGTGTACTCTGAATCAAACATGATCGTTTATCTATCAAATGGTTTTTGTGAAATATTGTCGATTGTTAAATCCATTGTGGTGGATGTGATCAGAGATAGAGGGCATCTAATAACTAGTACCATCATGGCCATTAGATTCAGAAAGATGATCAGATCTCGACTGTATATCGTAAGGGGCGTGTTGTCAGAGTCCCATGGTCAAAATAACCTTAGATTTTGAGGTGGAGGAATTCCAAAAGGGGAAGTCTGAGGGAGGATTTGATCCATCCATCGAGGAATATCCCACAATAAAACTCCATCGTCGATCACTGTGTTTTGCATGTTAACAAGACTAAGAGAGGATTTGATGTCAATATGAGGTGTCATGTTGATAGGGACTTCCAACATGTCCACAGGATAACAAATGTAAACATGTGATTGAAGGAAGGACCAAGGGGGAGTCCCTATTATATCGTACCTTGGGATAGGTGTCATCAAATCTGAACTATCCGATCCACCATATAAAGAAATCTTGACTATCCTCCAAAGGAGGATTTTCAGAGTGATCGCAGATACTGGGAATGGATTGACTCTAATGGGAGTACTTAGAGGTTAAATATGGTGCATTGATTGGTGGGTGGCCACATGGAATTCTATCCATTGATGTGTCATGGGCCTTACCATTTTCCTTGGCATGTTTTAACATAGGTAAGTGACATGATACTGACAAAGGAGCTAGATTGGTTGTTAGCATGTCTGTTATAACCCTAATCTGCACCATACATGCTTACCTGGCATGAGGCCATCTCAGGTCCCTTCTTTGCCAAAACACTATTGAACAACTCTTCTAAAAAACTCCATTTTTAAAAGTCTATGCTAGCTGACCCACTAGAGCCCACATGGATCTACAGTGTCCATGCTAGCTAGCCCACTACAGCCCGTGCAGACCTTCAGAAGCATGAAAAAAGGAAAGTTGTTGACGGAACACACAACCTTGGGTGAGTTAACTGAATCTTTCGACCATGCATGGCCGAGGGTTCATCCGAATACCTAGCTTCTTCTATCCTATAAAAGAAGGGTTACGGGTCCCATTTGTAAGAGGAGAATGATAGTAAAGAAACTCAGCCCAATTGCACATTCCCATTGTCCCAACCCTTTAGCCATCCTTGTGCAAGAAGAGATATAGAGCAAAGAAGTTGGAAGACATTTGAAGAGGAGCCCGGGATCAGGTTCGTGGAGCAGTGGCTGGTCTTGACATTGTAAGTTGACTCATTAAAGTTAGTAATAAAGACATGCTTTTCCCGTCCCACTATATGAGTTATTCATAGTTTAGTAAATATATGTTTGAATCTCTAACCCATTAATCTGTAGGTAAAATGCATGTGTAGTTCGTTGTTTGTTTTGTATGCAGGCCGGCCTTGGGAGGAGAGCTGCTAACAAGCGATCAAGCGTGAAGAAGGATCGGCATCGAACATCTAGAACAAGGTATGTTGGTCTAACCATGTATTTGCTGAAAATAAATGGGGATTAAGTTTGGGGAAACAGTAGAAAGTAAGATTCTTTCAGTCTTATCTGCATGCATAATATAACCCTAAATGCTAGTTCGTAGGGGGATTTCCCACCACAACAGAATTGGAGACCATACTGGGGAAGTCTCTAGGGTTCTTGGGAGTATTTTTGGGTAGTTTTGAAAGAATGGTTTTCTTTCCTATTTTTTGAAGTTTTTGCAAAGTCTGAGCTAACAGAGAGTCTGGTCTTCCATACCAGCTATCTCTGTTATTTGCTTGACTGTTTTTTTTCAAGACCCACAAAGGTACACACAGCCTGCATAAGGTTTGCACGCATGTACCTATGCCCTACTTTCTTACAGCCCGTGTGCAAACGCTGGCTGGAGAAGTAACAGTAGCTTGTAGATTCCAGACAATTTTTGAGGCAGACATCCTCTTCCCTGTCAGAATCAGTCATTCTTAGGGGTTTTCTAGAACTCTTTCTAGTCTTGGTTATTTGCAGTCTCATCTTAGATTGGTTTGTTTTATGAATTTTTTCCTTACATTGTTTTCTTTTTCTATTAAAGAGAGTGTCTAAGCCTTCAAGAGATCCTGGTTCTCAATATCAGTGGTCTCTTCTTGGTTTGGATTGTCTATTTTTATTTGTTTTAGAGTTTTAGAGATACATGTGGCCTGTATAAGGCCAACACGCATGTACACGCCCTCTGGATCTACACAGCTCGCGTGCACATGCTTGTTGTTGAATTGTCAGTAGTGTGCTTGTGCATGATAGTTTTTGTTGAGGGTGAGGCAGTCATCCTTTCCCTTGACAAGAGTTATATCTCTCAAGTTTTTGAATCTCTATCCTAGCATTCAGTAGCTTAGGGTTGATCTTAGCCTTAGCTTTCTTTTTTCATTTAAAAGTTGTCATTAAAAATGTTCTTTAGGGTTTTTAGACAAGTGTGAGAGTCCTTTTTTAAGTTGCTAGTCTGTGATTTATTGAAGTGATTCTTTGTGATCTGTGATCAGGCCAGAAGTTTTTTCTTGGTTTTTGACTTGTTGATATTTCTCCTTTTTGCTTTGTCAGCATTCAAATAAGAAAAAAAATCTCTTTCATTTTCTTGTTTGGTTTAAAAGTGTGGTTTTGCATTAGTAACCAGGGAAAAGTCTTTTCTTTCTTAAGTTCTTGATAGTTTATTTAGATCGTGAGTAGCTCATAGTTGAGTGAAATCCTTCTTTAAGTTTGTTGATTCAAAAGATCTTAGAAAATAATTTTTCTTTTGAAAAGTTGTTGAAAATTTGCGTTAAGTGAAAGTTTTTGTTTGCAGCTTTCTGTTCATTTTTTACTTTTGTCTTTCAAACATCATTAGTTTCACTTTCATACCCATTGACGTAAGACAATCCATAAAATTAACGCTAAATCTAAAGTTTATTAGACTTTTATTTTTGTAGGGTTAACCAACTAGTTTAGGATTAGGGCCTTGGATTAGGTTGGAGAGGAAAATCTTCAAGGCCATTAAAATCAAACATTGGAGTCTGATTTAGGGAGTGTCCAAGTCTAGTATCATGAAAGTTATCCGGGACCCCCCTCTAACACAGAGGATAAATAGGAGGTTGCGTGCAGAAAGCTAACAGAGATAACCCCTCCAAAGTTGGACCAATCATAGTGGAGAACACATATAGAGGGCTTGTTTTGGGATTCCATCGATTGCATTTGCCACGGGGGTTTGTGGGTCTCGAATCCATTCGAGGTATTCAGTTGTCTTCCGGACCATTTTCTTTCGATACCCTTGATAGGTTTCAGGCTCGATACCCTGCTCATTGCGGTTTACCCGACTTTTGACTGTACCCACTTGGTGACTATTCGTGCACTGGCAACCTAGTTGCCTATCTTTTCTAGGGACATACATAGGTGACTGTGGGGGTATACCATGGTACCTAGGACATACATTGGGCCACACTTTGCAGAGTATACCCAGAGGGTGCTTCCATTTTTGAGTTGCACTTGCACCGGTAAGTCACTCTAGTGTTGATTGTTGTAACTGTTCTTCGAATTAATTTAGTGTTTGCTTGTCGTATCTTATAGGGACTTTTTTTAGTGTGTGTTGTTTTTGAATGACTAGAATGCCCTACAGTGTCTTTGATCTTCTCACACAGTGGAGGATCACGAGCTTCGCCAGTCATGAAGGCTTATTGGCCTGCCATCGGTTACACTAGAGCTACCCCCGCCACCACTAAGGAGAAAGCTAGACCAACAAGGCTCTTTTGAAGCGAACAGGTCACAGGAAATTGTGCCCGACCAACATTAAGAGGAATCGACCATTTTATACCTTGGAGCAAAAGATTTTGGTCTGGTTGAAACCTCCACCACTAATATTTCGACACCCAACATTGTATCGATTCATCCTTACGAGTGCCAGACAGTGTCGCATGCAGCAATGGAAACAAATGCTACTACTCCTTCTGGGAATTCTTTAATTCCCATTATGGTTGTCACCACAGGAGAGTTTCCACCTCTTAACCCACCATCATAAGTCTGAGACACCATGTTCTTGACCACCACTACATCACACAGTGGTCCGATCCTGTCTCTGGTGGTGGCCACAACCCCTTTCACACCAAGTGCGACAGGTCCTCCATTCTCATACGTGATGCCTAGTTCAGTTACAAGTCATGTACTTTCCTATTCCACTTCACAGACTTCAGGTCTGGGGGCAGGGAGCTCTAATGATCGTCTGCAAGGACACATGGGGGGCACTCCTTCTCCTTTTAACGCTTTCCCTTACAGGGGAGTTCATATACCTCCTTCGTCCCCTTCACTCGGTGGCACGCATCAACAATCCACTGGGCCACCTGCACACCATAGTTTATTTGGAGCGGGGAGTCAAGGACCACCTTCGCATAATATGCTAGTAGTTTGAACACCATTTTCTTTGTTTGATGTGTTTGGTAACAACGCCTTCTCATCAACTACTTTCCCAACTGGGGGCAACCCCAGTTTTGGACAACCTATTCCTATGCAGGGTACTGTTCCCGCACAGGGGGCACACCAAGGAACTTCTTCCACAGCAGGGCCTTGGAATTCTTGGCAGGGATCAATTCCCTCGTCAGGAATTCTAATCTGGGGTAATTATTTTTACAATCAATGGAACCCCAGGCAAAGCACTATGCCTATCCCCATAGGACCGACATGGAGCAATCCTTCCCAAAGTCTTTCGAATGTAATGCATGCCCAACCATCTATGTCCTATTTCCGAAATCAGCCGATGATGTCTCCTCACACGCAAAATCCATATGCTGGCCATGGCCATAGTTTTTGCCAGAACCTAGGCCAAGAACCAAACTTTTCTTGGCAACCTGGTGCCAGTGAAACTCCAGGCCCTTTTTTCCCAAGTTATCACCAACAACCCAAACTACCCTTTCTGGCAACCTTGCATTTGCCAAACTTGACAAGGTTGTTGAATGACCCTATCTGTCATGATCCGCGTTGGCCTTCTATGCTGACGAAGTTTCATTCGGACATCCCAAAGTTTGAAGCCAAGCCTATCAAAGATCCAGGAGATCATGTGACTACCTTCCATCTTTGGTGCTCATATAAATCATTGAAAGATGAATTCATACAGTTGTGATTGTTTCAACATACTCTCATTGGGAGTGCCATGAAATGGTACATTGAGCTTGACTGCTCAAGATACTCTTCCTTCAGCGAACTGGCAATGGATTTCCTAAACCATTTCCAGTTACCTGTGAGATACGACGCTGGCACAGAATTGCTGGCCAATTTCTCACAAACAAAAGTGGACCACATCTCTGATCACATTCGAGAATGGAGGCACCGAAAGAGTTTAATTAAGGTACCAGTCCCACCATCATTCCTACTCGAGTGGTTTCTTAAGTCGTTGGTCCCACAGTTGTCCAAATATGTCACAACGTCGAGAGTATTTTCTGAAGAAGACACCATCATGAGAGCTCAACAACTTGAGCTAATCTATTCTTAGTCCGGTTTATTATACGAGATCTTTCCAGATGTGCCACGCTCAATACTTGATAAAACCAGATAGAGAGTTGGACCACATGCCGATGGTATTGTTGGTTTAGCACAAAAAAATCCCATTATGCAATTGACGATGTAGTTGCAGCAGTTCTCTATACAACACACAACAACCAACCAAGCTACTACTTTGGTTACTCCCCCTACCAAAACATCGGATGTACACACAGTGCAATCAACTAATCCAAAGGCCACCCAATAGCCTAAAGGAAAGAAAAAACAACGAAAGAAGGGAAAGGGGGATAAAAAACCTACCAATAATGTTGGTGGGGACAACAATGAGAAATGGAAGGTGAGGTATCCACGCAACTTATGCGCAGAAGACCACTTGACCCATTTATGTCCTTAGCTTGCAGAGGCCCAAAATTTTGTGACGAAGCAACAACCTGCTATGTTAACCAATCCATTTCAACATGGAAAAAATCTAACCCAAGCCTTTGCAAGCACACAAGGGGGCAGCCAAGGACCCTCTACGTCTTTGAACAACCCCGCATCCACGAATGTATATATGGTGAAGGGTGATGCTTTTATATCGACTAGAGCACACAATTATAGTAAACCAAGAACTTCTGAGAAGGGCAAAGAATCCAAACTCCCATCTCTTCCTCTATAGATTGATAAGACGTTGGGTAAAACAATGACACACATTCCAAAAGGCGCATTCAAAAAAGCTTCTCACAACCCAAATGCAAGGGCCACCCAGAACTATTCTGTGGTGGAAGATTTATTACAAACCCCTTGTGCGATGTCCGCTTTGGAGGTCCTCCAAATCTACCCTTCCCAAAGGAAATACTTGTTAATCACTTTAGGATCTATCGAGACTTGTAATCCAGGTACAATCATGTTGGATACAACTGACTTAAAACCTCATCTGCCTTACCACGTAGCATTTCAGATAGTAGTGGCTTATTCCATGGAAAATTTTACTCAAAATATATTCCGCACGGTGGTTGATGAGGGCGCCTCGACATGCGTTATGTCATTGTCATGTTGGAAGGCCATTGGAAAACCCATTTTGTCTCCGTCACCTACTATCCTCTCTGCTTTCGACGGTCGTTTGTTCTGACCACATGGTATCATTCCCTCTTTCCCCGTGCAGTTAGGAGGGAAGACCATGTGTGTCGAGGTAGAATTAGTCAATTCACCCCTCGACTATAACCTCTTGTTAGGTAGGAGTTGGACTTATGCCATGCAAGCTATGGTTGCTACAGTTTTCTAAGTCTTGTTGTTTCCACATGAGGGCCAGATTGTGACCATCGATCAATTATCTTTCTCCAGATCTGACCCTTCATTGGGGGCATCCACGGTCCTGATGATTGATAATCCTCAACCAGACATGGTCAACGTAGGGGTTGGTTTGTGCCCATATTTGATGGGTACCTTCGATTACCAGCCCCCTCAAGGCGATATCAAGTTTATATCCAATCACCATAAGGTTGATATTTTTCAAGTTTCGTCGTTTTGCACAACTTACTTCGATGATCTGTGAATAATTCCTTCCCCATCAGCCACGATGGATGGTACAGGGCACCCAGGCATGTCCATGCCCTTGTCTGTAGCTGAAATAGTGTACTCTTTAGTCCAGCAAGCTTCAGCTAACACTGATCTAACTCCTGCACAAGAGTTCGATCCACTTCTAGAGCTTATTTGGGCTCAGGGTTCTCTCAATGATACTGATTCATTAGACTTAGTCTTGCCCTATGATGAAGCTATAATTGAGGCAATGACTAGTTCGGAAAAACCTTGGGAAGATCTTCATCACAGATCATACTTCCTACCAGAGTTAAGCAGAATCGAGGCCGAAGAATTCACCTTGACTATGACTGGAGATAGGTCTTGTCCGATTAATCCCTTAGCTACACATGAGATATATGCTGATGGTAATATGGAAACCATTTCTGAAACGACACCTATCAATATATCCATAACCCCTAGAACCATAGACAATGTTTTCATCGAAGCATACTGCTCCCCAGAGGAGATGCCAGGCATCGACCCACAAAGAGTCGATCATGAGCTAACTTTGTTGTTTATCAAGCTCACTTTGAGATCCGAAAGCAACATCTGGTGAGACTACATTTATGCTTTTCAATCTCTTCTAGATTAACTAAGAAAAGTAACCTCTACAGGTCTTCTTTTAAGCCCTTTTCAGACCCTCTAAACATGAAAAGATTGTCGAGCGATCTTGTGGCCTTTCACGCTCGTTAAATTGAAATTTGAAGTCACATCTATCCGGCGGTAGTTTACCCCTTTTTTGGTCCAGACGGTCAACTATACAAACAAAGGTATACTCTATGGAATTTCAGTTCTCTAGAAGAGTACTCTCAGGTATCATTTTAACCCTTTTTCGAGCCCGAGGGACTAAACTTACGAAAAAGGAACCCCCACAGAGTCCATAGTTAAGCTCTTTTCAGACTCCCTAAAATTGAAAAGATTGTCGAGTGACCTTATTCTTTCACACTCGTTAAACTGGTCTAGAAGAACATTCCTGATGGAGTCCATAGTTAAGCTTTTTTTAGAATCCTTAAAAATGCAAAAATGGTCGAGTGATCTTGTCTTTCTCACACTCATTAAAATGGTTTCGAATAGACGTCTTGTCGGTGCTAGTTTAGCCCTTTTTCGAACCGACTAGACTATCTTCGAAAAGGTTACCCCAATGGAGTCTCCTTTTATGTTTTTTTTTTAGACTCTCTAAATATGAAAAATCACCGAGCTTACCTTCTTTGGGCTTGTTAAACTTATATCAAAGGACGTTACCATTGTGTGTTTTGTTAACCGCATTTTCATACCTTATATGCCAGCCTTGTAGAACTTTGCTTTTGCGTCTTAACACCCTTGGCCCACAGAGGATTTTTCCCGAGTATCATTATTCTGAACATCAGTCTTTTCCTTATGCCTTGAACTTGTATGTTTGTAACACTCGTTCCTCCATTATAACGTAACATTCCTTTATTCTTTTTTCCAAAATTATTGAAAAAGACAAAAAAATCAAATATACCCCAAAAAGAGGAAAGGAAAAGTATTTTCTTTATTGGCAGCATAATGAGTCACCCTTGAATAAAGCACATCTGTTCGTTTTTTCGTCAAACTATGGGATGTAATATGACCTTAGGAAGCTTTTCTTGCTACATAGAGTTGTGTCCTCCTCCGTTTGGTTATTCTTCCAAACATATGGAGAGTTTGCGTTGCCTCCTGCTTCGTAAACTTATGATTAATGCCATGCTGCCTAAGTCTCATCATTTGTCGTGCTATTGTCCAAGGGAAGTTTCTACCAAGCCTAAGTTGGCCCCTCTGTAGTTTGTCTCTTGCCCTCATACCTGGCCATCCTGGACATTCAATCAAGTCTTTGTTCGAAATCAATGAAGCCTTTAGTCTGATCATCAAGATTCTCTAGTCCATGACCGACGAGCCGTCAAAGACCTCTGGGTAGTGAATTCGTACACTCATATTACACTCCTACCTGAGTTTTTAAGATTTTGAAGTTGTTTCTTGAGCTCTGAAGACCTCATCTCCAACCATCAGGCCTTATTAGCTTATGAGAAGATGGATACTCTACATGTATATCTTTTTGATTTCGAGATGTAGCTCCATTGTGTATTGTTCATGGCTACACTTTATATAGTGATATGACATGGATCTACAATGTATTTGATTGGTAGCCATGCGTTTATTTTATCCTGAGCATGGGTATGCCTACCTCGGTGAGACAATTGTTATTTTTGTAGATGACGCCTCCCTATATCTAGTCTTTGGGCTCACTTGTTCGGCACATCAGTAAAGATTGGTAATGTATTTCGGCCATCGGATGCTCTTCTGACCTCACACATTAGGGGGCATCTATTATAACCCTAAATTGCACCATACATGCTTACCTGTCATCAGGCCATCTCAGGTCCCTTCTTTGCCAAAACACTACTGAACAACTCTTCTAAAAAACTCCATTTTTAAAAGTCCATGCTAGCTGACCCACTACAGCCTGCATGGATCTACAGTTTCCATGCTAGCTGGCCCACTACAGCCCGCGTGGACCTTCAGAAGCACGAAAAAAGGAAAGTTGTCGACATAACACACAGCTTTGGGTGAGTTAACTGAATCTTCTGGCCATGGATGGCCGAGGGCTCATCCAAATACCTAGCTTCTTCTAGCCTATAAAAGAAGGTTCAGGGGTCCCATTTGGAAGAGGAGCCTAGGATCAGGTTCGCGGATCAGTGGCCTATATCGACATTGTAAGTTGATTCATTAAAGTTAATAATAAAGAAATGATTTTCCCATCCCACTATATGAGTTCTTCATAGTTTAGTAAATATATGTTTGAATCTCTAACCCATTAGTCTGTAGGTAAAATGCATGTGTATTTTGTTGCTTGTTTTGTATGCAGGTCAGCCTTGGAAGGAGAGCTGCTAACAAGCGGTCAAGCGTAAAGAAGGATTGACACCGAACATCCGGAACAAGGTATGTTGGTCTAACCATGTATTTGCTGAAAAGAAATGGGGATTAAGTTTGGGGAGGCGTTAGAAAGTAGGATTATTTCAGTATTATCTGCATGCATAATATAACCCTAAATTCTAGTCCGTACGGGGATTTCCCACCACAACAATGTCACAAGTAGGACAATTTTCATCACCTGGATGGATAATTTGAGTACAACTATGATGATGTGTATGCCATTTCAAGTGTACATTGAGGTGCATGTGTCGAGTAGTGGTTATTCCATGTGTCTTTGTCTTTTAGAATAGGAAGGGGATGACCACGACATGATGTGAGTGCCATGTGTCTCTCTAGTGTGTCTTGGGGGTGATAGGTTTCTGCCTAGGAATGGCCCAAGACCAAGGGTCATACAAGAAGGGTTCTAGGAGACCTAATGAAATCACCCCAAAATCCTTGCCATCAGAATTGAGTGAAGAGATCCTGACCTTCCATTGCAAGGTTCCCTTTAGAGTGAATCACAGTGATACACTACGATGGAGGAGGTCCAATATAAAATCCTGGTTGTTGATCCGTCAAGATCAAATGAGATATGAGAAGAGGATATGACCATTAATGCATTAGGATAGGAATATATATAAGAGGATATCTGGGTCTTCCATCGTGAAGTGTCATTCAGAGTGGAATTTCCTGAAGACACTCCTATAGGGAAGCTCCGAGATGCAACCTAAATCCTCGATTTTCCAAGGTCTAGGGGATCATGCAAATGATATGGACCATAAATATTTATTTGAATATTGAAGTAGATGAATTGGATGGTTCCACATGTCATGATGCATGTGGTGCCACATGTTGATCACAAAAGGTGCGACGTGGCATAGAGATTTATCACATGTAGTTCAATTTATGTGGGAACTAAGATTGCCACGTGTTAGGAGGCAATAGTACCACATGTCATGCAAAGAGGGTGTTACATGTAAAGAGTATTTAACACATTCAAGAAGCCCCGACCAAATCCTAGTCATCTGATGCCAAGCCCCTAGAGTCATCGAATCTTTCAGAGGAGGGACTTGTCATATTCAATTATTGGAGCATGCAGGGTAACCCGTAGTGGAAATACTTCGATGGGAGGATTCTGATAACAATGGGAGGTGAAAATAGAAATCCAATAAATGTTGGCTGATGTATAACATGGTAGGTTCCATTTCTTCACCATGAGCGATGATGGTGCCATGTAGGAGGATAAATATTCTAAGGTTCCATATGGATGACACATGGTAGCAAGGTGGCCTTTGGTCAACAAAGGTCAAGGACTTCGAGAAGCCATAACATTTGATCCAAAGCTTAGATTTGGAAAAAATTGTCATCGTTGGAAAGGTATTGATGGGAATAAGACAATGGTACTATCAAAAGGAAATTTTGAGATGGATTAAGGGAACACAATTTTAATACCCCATTCCCTTAAAATCTAACTAGGGGGTTGGGTGTGTTATAAAGTGGTATCGGGGAAGGTTGTGACACTTGCCCTTTTTGGGCTCATGAAAGAGTCAAATAAGTTAATACTAGAGAACTTATAAGGGGGAGGGAGCACTACCTATCCTATTCACAAGGGTTTATTAACACTACACAATATGACCATTTCTTATGACTTAAGCACTTTACCACTTTTCATAGAGTGGTATTTCCCCATAGTATAGATGGAGGTTGGGAGGTAGTAATAAAACCAAACTCAAGAGTGAAACTGTGGATTTATTGACCACCATGTGTCCCTTAGTGGATTTTAGAATTCCAGCAAGTGTAGGAGAAATTTTTGTTAACTCACACATAACTTAAGTGTGTGATTTTAATCTTAGTTGTCGATCCTTACATGCGATCCATGATTATTTTTCCACAGTACACAACACTGAGGATAGTTTATCTGACCATGATCAATGATCATGATTATAACTTACCCACTAGGGATTTGACCACATATGCCACAATCCAACGATGGGTCTTGAATTGACCTTCTGATTTGACGGTTCCTGAGTCTGTATTTTATCCAGCATATGGAATTCAACAAATCCTTAATTGTGAAAACAAATAACATCTGAATTTCAAGACAAATGATGTCCTTGTATCACTATCCATAAGAGTATATTAGGCTTATTTTTCATGACTGAAAAATAATTGTATGATGATATTATGTACTTAAGGATGAAGCTAATTTAATTTTTTTTAATTACCTATGTTTTTAATAAGTTAGTGGATAATCAACTGACAAAAAATGTTGATCATCAACACTTAACCAGTGAGTGGTTTCCCAAAAAAATATATAAGAAAAAGGATGGTGACACACCATGAGTGGGGAGAGAGATCCCATAACAAAGAGGAAGAATTTGGTGAAAGGAGGGTGGTAGAAACCCCTTCAAATATGAATTAGACTGTGATAAGTCTCATGGTGGAGCTGCAAATCTTTAAGGATGATAATGAAAGGATAATGAAAGAAAAGGAAAAACATCATGAAATAAATTCACTTTTACTACAAAACTCTATCAAAAATACAGAGGCAGTTGCAACATGGGCCAACAACTAGTAATGTGGAAAAACATCAACTTGCAAAAACCTAGAGTCTGGTTGAGATACAAAGGCATGGCCCTGAAAGAAATAGTGCAAGAAGACAAACTCACAATAAGGCTCAACATGGAGCCAAGAGGCATTCCAAAGTCAAAGACTTATCTGAATATTCCTCTAGTGAAGGAGAAGAAATATCTAAGGAACTGTTCAATAGTGAGACTAATTCACATTCTAATAGGAGAAGAAAGAGGAGGAAGCACTCCAAGGGAGGTGACCCTGAAGAATTTATGAAATCCAAGACACCAATTTTGATGGGTAAATCAAAAAGGGGGAATAAGCATAAGCTTGGATACATGGTCTTAAGAAGTATTTAATACTTCATAACTACTTTGAAAACTTGAAAGCTTGAATAATTGTATTTAACCTGAATGGAAAGGCCTCTATCTGGTGGGAGGAACTTAGAAATGTAAAGGGAATCCATGAGAAGGATTTGTCTCGGGGAAAATTTTAAAAATACTTCAAGAAGAAGTACTTGTATGAAAGGTACTGTGATGAAAATACTAAGGAGTTCTATGAACTCAAACTAGGACAACTCACCATATATGAATACATCAACAAGTTTCTGGAGCCACTAAGGTATGTTCCTTATATAAAGAAAGAAAAGAAAAATATGAAATGATTCCTTAGTGGGATGACTCAATATTTCTGAAACATAATTGAGTTTGATGAACCTAAGACCATGGAAGATGCCATTAGAAAATCTAGTTATTGTTATGAATAAGTCAACCACAAGGTATAATATTCCAAGGACGATAAGAAGAATGATAAAATGGGATTCAAGAAGAAGGGGGTTAAACCATTGAGGTTTAAGAATTTGGAGATAATTCTAGGATGATCCTTCCCACTAAAATTGTGAATCAATATAACTTCGCATCTTAGAGTGGAAATAAAATGTTTGGATAAACCCTGGGAAGGACTGAGAGTACAATGAAAGAGCCACTAAAATGTTGGGGTTGTGGATAAGAAGATATTCTAAGGGAATACCCTCATATGAAGATAGATAGTACGAGAGTATACAACATCCAAGAGACAACCACAGTTTATGAAGTGGCTAGGAGTGTACCAAAAATTCATGCAACCTTGGATAATAGACAAGCATACCACCAAGCCTCAATGGTGGAAATGGAAGGTATGATAACCAACCATATTTTTTTTATTATAATTAACCCTGGTTCTAATTTGAGTTATGATTCTCCTCAATCTGTTGAGAAATGTAAGTTATATCAAGTAAAACATGATAAACCATGGTTGGTGTAACTAGCCACTAGAACAAAAAGAAAGGTAACAAAGGTCATAACAACATTCCAATTCATTATGAATGGGATGTCTACTCAAGAAAAACTGAACATACTTCCCTTAAGATATTATGACATGTTGATTGGCATGGATTTCTTGGATACCAACAAAGCCAAGTTGGGCTGTTATAACAAAACATTGGAGTGTGAAGATGAGGATGGTAAGGGAAGGACCCTACAAGGAATTCAAAATCCTATCTCAGTGAGACAACTATTATCCCTTCAAATGAAGAAGGGTTGCAACAAATGATGTCTCTTGTATGGAATACAAGTAGTGAACGTAGTTGAGGACCATAAACCAAGCCTATAAGACCAACATTACTGAGAGAATATAGAGATGTGTTTCCTGAAGAGGTACTCGGTCTACCTCCAAGAAGAGACATTGATTTATCAATAGAACTGGTACCTAGAGTGTTGCCAATGTCAAGAGAACCTCATAGGATGAGTACCCAAGAGATATTTGAGATAAAATTGCAATTGATGGAAATGTTAGAAAAGGGTTATATTCAACCTAGTGTGTCTCCTTGGGAGAACCATTCTTGTTTTTGAAGAAGAATGATGGCACACTCAAGTTGTGCATATATTATAGACAACTTAACAAAATGACAATTAAGAATAAGTATCCCTTGTCGAGAATTGATTACTTATTTAACCAGTTAAGGGGTGCCACAATATTCTCCAATATTGATTTGAGATTTGGACACCATCAAGTCTGAATTAAGGATGAATACATAAAAACAACATTAGGACAAGGTATGCGCAGTGTGAATTTTTGGTAGCGCCATTTGGGTTTACCAATCCACCAACCACCTTCATGTGCTTGATGAATAACTTTTTTTTTTTTCGAAGACGGTTATGTTGAATTAGACGGCATTCTGGCATGCCAGAATCAGAAAGTT
>JASDQU010011947.1:258786-277267 GCA_032191745.1 Picea mariana
GGATGGATAGAGGCATTAATTAAGGGATAAGGTGTTTGGTGGAGGAGGGAATGTGCGAGGGCGGTGAAGGAGGCATAAGGGAAGGAGAAGGATTATGGAGAGGGAGAGGGATTCATGCATTGGACGAGAGGGGAAAATGGGGAGTATTGGGACAGAGTTAGTTGATAGTGGGATTTACAGTGCACCGGGGCTGAGGGGTTTTGGGCTCGGAGGGCTAGGACGTCCATCGATGTCCTAGGGCTAGGCGAACTAGTCGGTAGGGTGGCTGGTTTTGGGGTGTCTTAAGGAGCAAGCTNCTGCGGATAGGTTCAAGCGAAGGGAGCAAGCTGCTGCAGATAGCATCAGATTCAGGTTAGTTATGAATCTTTAGTATGAAATTGTTAAGAAATTTTATTTATTAAAATATCAGATTGAATATGCAAGATTGAGTGAATTTCAAATTTACTGTTCCGTTTTAATTCAATGGTAGTTTAAATTTAATGTCGGTCTTTACAGACTAACCCTAGATTCCAAGGTGGAGGCATTCCAAATGGGGAAGTATGAGGGATGATCTGGGCTATCCATTGGGGAATATCCCACAATAAAGATCTATCATTGATCACTGCGGTTCTAATTTGAATGAGACTAAGAGATGATGTGACATCAACGTGACATGTCATGCTAATAGGGACCACCAGTGTATCTAAAGGATAACACATGTCATCCTATGATTGAAGGAATGACCAAGGGGGAATCCATGTCAAACCATAACTTGGGACAAGTGTCGTCAAATCTGAATAATTTGATCCATGAGATAAATAAATCTTGATCTTCCTTCGGAGGAGGTTATTCGAAGTGATCACGAATATCGGGAATGGATTGAATCCTATGGGAGTACTCTAATGTTAAATCTAGTTTGTTGATTAGAGGGTGGCCACGAGGAATGATAGTAGTTGATGTGTCATGAACCTTACCATTTTCCTTGGAAATGTTTAACAAAGGGAAGTGACATCATACTGATGAAGGAGATAGCTTAGTGGTTAGCATGTCACGAGTAGGACATGTGTCATCATCTGAATGGATAAGCTGAGTATATTCGTGATGAAGTGTATGCCATTTCAAGTACACATGGAGGTACATGTGTCAAGCAATGGTTATGCCACATTCCATGGTATTTTGGCATAGCGAGGGGATGGTCATGACATGATGTGAGTGCCACATATCTCGCTTGCATATCTTCGGGGTGACAAGTGTCTCCCTAGAAAAGGACTAAGACCAAGGGTAAAACGAGAAGGGTCCTATTAGTCATAATGAACTCACCCCAAAATCCTTTCCATTAGATATCCATGAAGAGATCCCAACCATCCATCGCAAGGATACCTTCAAAGTGAATCATGATGATATGCTCCAATGGAGGAGCTCTGAGAAGAAATCCTGACCATTGATTTGTTAGGATTAGAGGAGCTTCAAGAATAATATATGACCATTGATGCATCAGGATAGGAGGATCTCTAAGAGGAGATCTGGTTTATCCATCGTGAATGATTAGTCATACTGAAATTTTTCGAGACACTCCGACAAGGAAGCTTTGAGATGCAAACTATACTTTCGATTTCCCAAGGTCTGAGGGATCCTGTAGACAATCTGGTCCATTAATATTTATTTTAAGATTCAATAATATGAAATGGATGGTGCCATGTGTCATGATGTAGGTGGTGCCACATGTCTAGCAAAGAAGGTTCCAGGTGGAATAATGATTTGGCACCTGTAAGTGAACTTATGTCGGAAGTAAGAGAGCCATGTACGAGGAGGTGATAATACCATGTGTCACATGGAGAGGGTGTTGTGTGTAAAGATTATTTAGCACAATCGAGAATTCCCAACCAAATCCTAGTCATCTAATGTAAAACCCTTGGATCCGTTTGATTTGTCGGAGGAGGGAGATGTCAGACTCAACTATCAGAGCATGGAAGGTAACCTGTAGTGGAAACACTTCGATGGGAGGACTCCGATAATAATGAGAGGTGATAATAAAAGTATGATAAATGTTGTTCGAGGTGGAACATTGTAGGTGATACGTCCACACCATGAAGCATGGCATGTGTACCCTAGATCCATGAGAATTCCACGTACTAGGAGACATATGATAGGGTGCCATGTGGATGACATGCAGTAGCGAGGTGGCCTTTGGTCAACTAAGGTCGATGGCTTCTAGAATCCATAACTTTCGATCCAGAGCTCACTTTTTGGGAAAATTACAGTCTTTGGAAAGATATTGATGAGTAGGAGATAAAAGTTCTATCGAAAGGAAATTCTAATATGGATTAAGGGAATAAAATTTTAATACCCCATTCCTTAAAATATAACTGGGGGGTTGCATGTGTTACATGGCCCAATTAGAATTGTTTTACTTTCAACAAGAGGTAAAGTTAAATAGTCCAATAAACCCGCAAAAAGGATAAATATCACTAATGATCAAGAATTGGTAGAGACTATAGAATCCTTTATAATTTACATGGATGAAATTGATCATATAGTACTGACTTCTACTAGAGTGGAAAGAACTCAAGAAAATTGGTTTAATTATCTTAATATGGCTAAGGATGTGGAGGACTACAAGAAATTAATAGAACATATGGAAAATCAAGTTGAATATTATACAACTAAAAAATGGGAGACGACAAAGTTTTTTGGATATAAATTATATATCCAAGATGAGATGAACATGGTATAAAGAGACATTTATAAAAGGTTATATAATTCCAAAATTGATAAAGATGTTCTCAAACATTGTAATAGAGTCAAATATTGTAAGTGATGACTAGAAGGGTGGAAATATTTCATTAATTCACTAAATAAATGTAAAGAAGAATGTATTTAAGCCCCTACGAATATGCCAAGACTAAGTGAAAGAAAAATGATTAGAAACAATGTTGGTCTTAAATGTTGGAAACAATCTCTTTAGTCATTAAAAGAAGATGTCAACGAATCATTGAATGACTATGATCAGTTCCTATAAGATGAAAAATGTTATTTTACATGAATTCCACTTGCCAAATAAGTATTTTTACTATAAGTATTTTTACCATAGGTTGAAGTGATGAGGCCTTTGCAAGAAAGAAAGAAAATGGAAATAATAATGTAGAAAAATTCCCCAACATTAGCAAAGTGTGAATGAAATAATATATTGGTACTCTAGATATTGATATGATCCTATTTATATTTTTATCATGTAAGTTAGAAAGGAAGTTAGTCAAGTTGGAGGATAGACTGGATCTCAATTAAGCGTGATTAGTAGAACATCACTATCCACATTCTGGTGAAATCCTAAATTTTTTGAATCCATGGAAATACTATGCAAACGAAGAAATATAGAAAGTTTGCATCATTGAAAACATAGTGTCATCACATATGACAATGTATTCTCCATCAACTTCCCCCAAAATACCCCCTTGGGGCCATTTCCCCCCACCAAAGTTCAATAGATAGGTATGTGAGCTCATTATCATTATTTTTTATATAGTTTGCACCATCAAGTTTCTTATCAATAGTAATTTCATGTTGGTTATTTGATTTCATCTGTGTTGGTATTTGTCGAGCGATTTCCTTTGTCTCTTGGATGCACATGGAATGGTCATTAACCATATCACTTCATTTATATCCTTCTTCAAATTAACATTTTTTCATTCCCTCTTAGATCATTTCATTTGCTAGTATCAGTCCCACTACATATGCCTTTAGGGTTTTATTTTTTTGGCTAAGCATACAACTTCACCTAGTTTCACATGCATTTAGTGTATGCTAGCTGGTAGCACTCCACCCCATGGGTTTTCTTGGTTTTATCTCCCCTTTAATTATTTATACCAATGCTATTTCTTCCCATAGGATGGGATTCTATATAGTATACATCTTAGAGAATGGATCTCATACTTATTTCTCATCATAATGTTGACCCATCCCCTTGGAATCCAAATTGTTCACATTTTTTTTATGGTTGGTTTTATTGAATGCAATGCCCGATTTTCATTGGCTTCTCATGTTCACATATATTAGTAGACCATTTTCATTTCAATTCCTCATTCATTTACACCCACAGAGACCTATCCAAAGGGAACCCTTCCCCCATCCTTTCTTACTACTCTCACCTCACATGGCCATGCAATTTGATCATATGATTAGGGTACCCATCTCCATGTTTGTAACTTAGCTAGTTTTTTTGCATTCTTTTGTTCATTAGAAAATTAGAAAATAACATTATTTATATAGGAATCACTACTAATCATACCATCGCATCTGATGGAACATAGTTGAACTCGACAAAAATCATAGTCACCCTTGGTTGGAGCATTTGCATTGAGTCACCAATGCCTACTTGGTACTAGTTGATTGCAACACCTCACATATCCCAATATCCATAGTTTTGATCCCTATAGTTTCCTCCATCAACTACCTATCCATTCGCATCCAGTCACCCTTAGTCCCAATTTGACAAACACCTAACAAATCTAGTTGTCTTGTTGACATCAAATCATCTTATGTCTAGTTTGTGTTTTGAATACCACCTTTTTTCATTCGTTATTTATGCTCCTACCAAGGGAATTTTAGTTCCATCCTCATTTACCTCCTCACTCGAAGTGATCAAAATCACTCCCTATAATAATTTGGTATTTGGTTTATCCTCAAATGATTTCACGGGACACCCTGTCACGTTGTCATTCATGTTGACATCAACTCTAGTTTTCTAGGAATGTCAAAGTATATTTGTTATCATTTCCATTAATAATGGAAAGCCTTGGATTGTATAGAGAGAGTCATAATTGATATATGATATTGTTAACCCTCCCTATGTTCAAAATCAACTCATATACACATTAGGATGAGTCACACCTTGTGATAATTGCAGTTGTAGTTCTATTTGAGGAACCCTAGGATTGACAAGATATCCATTCCCTTAAGTACACGATCTTATCATAATTTCTCTCTTCAATTTATGGAAAATAATCTCCTTAGAGAGGTCATTTACTTTTACTAATGCCCCGAGGGAGATGAAAAATTATACTCCGTAGATTCTCTAGATACAACATCATTAGTGATCTTTTGGAAAAATTCTCATGCTCATAAAAGAGCCTCCAACACATTGTCTACTATTGTAAATATATTTTGATAATTTCATGAGAATGGGACATTCCCACCTTGTTTATATAAAAAAATCATATATCCATGGATGTTTAGTTTATTTACAGATGGGTTCTAATCACTTCTCCATGGGACAATATTTCCTCTCTCTCTCTCTCAATCTATGTAGTGTGTCAGTTTACAAGCATCTAAGAATATAAAGTGATGATGCATTTCATCTATATGGTAGATTCTAACCTCATACATTATGGGGAAAATTTTAGTAATTTTTTCTTGTGAAATTATTTTTTTCGCTTGTTGATGGGTGCAAATGTCCTGTTAAGAAAGTCTGGGAGAATTCCTGATGACAGGTCCAAATTAGAATTAATCTCGTTTAGGATGGAGTTTTTGACCAGTATGTGTGCCCCATTGCTACTAAGAATTAAAATAATAAAAAGGGGAAATACAATGAACTACCCCCCAAAGATTTCTAATTAACTCTAAATCTAATCTAAATTGAAAGGAAACTAATCTATCCTAACTATGTATAACCCGTGCTAGGTGAAAAACTAAAACATGAGTATAGTGAAAGATAATACCACTAGAACTAGAAATAGTTCATGAATGCCAATGGTAGGTGATAATAATAATGCTACAGATACATCAACTATTAGTTGTAAAATGCATTCATAACATCAATTATATACTTATAAGGAAACATATGACAACATGAGAATCAAGAATAAAGTGAAGAAAAATTTCACACAACACAATTATATGGTACTCAAGAAGAAGATAAATGCACTAAGAAGAGTCTCAAATACTTTCACCAAATCCATAATTTACAGAATGCCTCCTTATCTTTATTCATTCCAAATTAAGAATATTTTTTGTCATTTACAAAGGGAAAAAGTCCCCCCTTTGCATTCAGTGAGTGTTGGAGAGACATTTTGGATAAATTTTGGGATCTGTGCCAAAATAAATTAAAAGAGTAAATGTACTTAAAAAATGGACCAAAGTGCATGATGGGAGAAGACTTCAAGGAGAAGCACACAAAAGGAGGAAAATGGTTATAAACCATTGGGATTTTCAGAAAATTTTGTCCACTTTTGTAACGAGATTATGCATATTTAAATTTATAAATATGTAAAGGGTTGTTTGGGTAGAGGGGTTCGACATATGAGAAGTTCATAGTGATTTTTAGGTAAGGGAGTGTAGTGATGAAAGAAGTCTGAGGTATTAATTAGGAGTGAACTCTCACTGCACCAGAACAACTAGGTAGGTTTGGGTAATGTTATTATTTCATATTGCTTTAGCACAATGCACAATTATAAGAGAATCATCAATGAATAATAACATAATCTATCCATTTTGGATGTATCCCATGTGGGTGAACCACATAAACTTGTTTGTTGTGATGTGTTTTCATGTGTTGTCATTTAATGTTATTGCACATATATGATAATACTTAACTATGATGATGAATGTGTTAGTTATATATGATGTTATAACGTCGCATATAGACTATGTTTAATAATAAGTTAATTCTTAAGTAATGGGAACTGCGCACAGAATTGAATGGTAGCAGGGACATGAAGAATGCCTCAATTCCCCTCATCACTACAAAAACCTTGGTTCTGGTAGCCCCTCTAGATTCCTTGAGTGAGAATTCACTTTCTATGTAGGTGATTCAGAGAGGGATGACGTCTAAGGGTTTTGTTGGCATTTGAATGATTAACCCCGTGTATGCCCCCACACACCAACAAATGGTTCTGTTGCTGGGACCAAGAACTGTAATTGAGGTGAATGTTTTGGAGGCCAATAGGGAAGAAATTGAAGAATGTCTAGAGATAAAGAAAAAATATTTTTTCATAGAACAAAATAGAAACCCTAGGATAAATGAAGAAAAATGGTTACAAAGGTATGTTTTCATAGATCTACATGAAATTTTCTGTAGTGAATTTTTGATGATTTTGACTGAATGGTTATAAAGGCTAGTGGATAATATTGGGAGATACATAATTGAAGCTCTGAGAAACTGGAATCCTAAAATGATCAAAAAAATAAATACACTAAGTAATAAGGATTCCCATGCAATATATTTCTGGTTGAGTAGTATACTAGGGGGTTATATTACAAAGTTTGCATTAGATTGTACCCAGTATTATAGTTTTTCAGAGAGAAACTTTTTAAAAGGGTATGCGCGAAAGATATTTGAGTGCATTATCTACTTTGATAAAGATGTTACTATGTGATAAGAATATCATGAAGATGGACTCTGATAGCTAGGTGCCTTCACACACATAGGGAACCGGGGGATGACTGGAGGACGGTTTGAGAGTGGGAAGGATGAGTAATGAGTAGATGGACTGAGGATGCTAAGGGAGATATTTACTTCGACGGAGAGATTGGAGTATTGCACTATGGGAAAATGTTTATATATAGTAAGAAGGAGACTCTGGCTGGAAAAGGAGAGCATCAAAGAGGATTCAAGGAAAGTAACCCCTATGCAGCACTTCATATCACACTGTATGAAGAAAGGAAAAGGAAAGAAACATATCCTCATTATTGTCCTCTAGAAGAAGGAATTTTATCTCATATTGGAATCTCCGTCAAACGCATGACCCCATGTGCATCATTGAGAATTGAAGCAAGAATCGAGACTTGCTCAAGATAAATTGTAATTAGTAAAGGAAGTCAGAGAAATAATTATAATAGTAGGAGAAAAAAAACAAACTAGAGTAATTAAGCATCGCCAAGGCTAAGTACAACACCTATTGCAATGCCAAATATAGATCATAGATTGATAATGCCTAAATTTCATGGAACAAGGTCGGAGGACCCTGAGAAACACTTGTTTGTATCTGACACAATATGGACTACGAAGAATGTCCAGGACAAGGCGATGAAGATCGTGAAGTTAGCCATGAAATTCATGGGTCGTGCACTGCTATGTTATATGAAGTTTCAGATATCTACACTTCCTAAACCATCAAGAACTTTGGAAAAGTTCAGACAAGCATTGTTAAAAGAATTCCGAAAGATGAAATTTGAATCTTAATGTATCACAAAACTAAAGGAAATTAAGGAATTCCAGAATGAGACAATGTGGGATTATGACCAGAGATTTAAAAATGTGATGGGTCTATTAACTTTTTAGATTCCTAACGAGTAGCATCAAGAATGGTTTATAACCGGCCTATTTCCACACATTCATTGTACGTTAACAAAACAGAAGGTCACATCACAACTAGAAGCATTGGAAATCACGAAGAAATTGGAAGCATCTCCTTTAGGAGATGGTGCAAGTATGGCACATGTAAATTCATAGTTGGATGCACTAAGAATTCAATTATCAGAGATAATGAAGGAAAAGGAAAATAGTGAACATGTTTGGTGTATAACATGTAAAATAAAAGGCCATAGGAAGGAAGAGTGTCCAACCTTCACGTATTATATGGAAACAAGAGAACCAAACCTGTTAGTAGGAAGAGTGGGGTATTGCGAGATACGTAAGATAAGGGGGAATCATCCGACTTCTTTTCCCTTACTGAATAAATATCAAATTACGCCAAGAAATTTATTCTGTAATTTTTGAATATCGGTAGGACACGATGAGAAATATTGTCACGCATTCGATTTAATAAGAGAGCACACTTTGGATGCATATAAAATCCTGAAATAAAATGTCACACAAAGAGGAATTCCATGGTTCCATACTCCAAGAGGATTTAATTAGGGTGGATGTGGAGGTTTTGGTAGAGGTCGAGGATATGGAGTATTTGGTCGAGGAGGTAGAGGACCAATAATTTTTTAGAACTGCAATCAACCAGGACATTTAACAAGATGTTTCCCAAATACTTGCATGACGTGCACATAATGTAGAGCGTTGGATCATGTGATAGAAGACTATCCTGAACTGATAGTGAAGTGGCAGGAGAGAGGGAATTAAAAGAAACATCAGACCCAACATTAGAATCAGAAAAAAAACCTATAGACGATAGCCGCTAAAGGACGTGAAAATAAACCAAGAGTAGCAATTGTTATGCATAGTGGAATGAGAACTAGACCAGATGCAATGAAGAAACTAAAGGGAGTGGAACAATGGATAAGAAAAGAATCTGAGCCCATGCCAACATTCAATCTGCAGAAAGAAAAATAAACCTATCATCAAGTAAGGAAGAAGATACTAGGACCACAATATATAGCCACAACATCAAGGACACCACCAATGAACAATATGTCATCGGTTTATGATCACACTATTCCAGAAAGGTGAGTTGAGAAGGTAAATACTTGAAAATACTTTCAAAAAATATGTTTATAATTTATGTGGTATGAGACAACACTGAATGCACTGCACGAGATGATTGATTAGTGTACACAAGACATAGAAGTACCTACAAAAATTAAATTAATGGACCAAGTATTATGCAAGAAGAGGACAAACAAAGAGTTCATATTAAGTGTGCAGATAGGAGAATACAAAATGGATAATGTCATCTTAGACTTAGGATCATATGTCAATTTTATTCCAATATTGACGTGAGATATCATGGGGAAACCAAATCTAGTTTGGTCAACTGTTCAGTTGAGGTTGGATAACCAAGATAAGATAGTACTGATCGGGAGACTGGTAGGAGTACATGTGAACATAGATGGAGTGTGTAGTGTAGATGACTTTGAAGTCATCGATATTGTGAATAAATGTCAGTCGTACCTAGATTTTCTTCGGGTGGATTGGGCCTTTGAAAATCAGGCGATTATCAACCTGAAGAAAATAGAGATGATTTTTGAAGAAGGAGGCTTAAAGGTCACTGTGTCATTAGATACTATGGATGCAAGTAGATATGTGGAATCTATGAGAAAATAATTTGATAACTTATATAATATGACAGTGCACATGGATGACTACATCAATGCCACTGTAGATGGTACGCTTAGTTGGAGAATCATAATATCTTGTTCATCAGACTCATAGCGTTATCACCATAAAAACTTGTGTGTGAAATTGAGATTTCGAGATTTAGCAGGGTGCTAAATTGATGTGGAGGCGTGATAAATTGGAGGATAGGGCCAAATATGAAAGGAGGAGGCTAGATATGGCAGGTGCTGAGTTGATAGGATGGGACGGGTCGCAGATCGCAAGTACATCAGATCAGCGATCAAGAGCCTTTTTGGGGGGAGGAGTTGCATGGAGTATAATTCCCAAAAGCGGGCCGAAAAGTAAACCAAAGTTTTGGGTCGGGACCACATGGTGCCTAAATATGCATTTAGGGGAGAGAAGCAGTTTTCTCCAAACCACTTCATCGCACCCCTGAAATAAGAAAAGTATATAAAAAGGCGCTTGTTGTTATTTTATTATTTTTCAAATACAGGAACGTTGAAATATTGGCACGACCACTCCAATAAAACTAAAGCTTGATAGGACACTAAGATCACACCTTTTCCGCTCATTTATAGGTATTTTTAATCGTCACCATGGACCCTATCATAATGTCAGTAACATAACAAGAACCCATGTCAAACAAAGAAGCCCTAATCGACTGAGATTCAGATGTTTTTGACACTGAAATAACTGTTTCTCCCATCTCTGTGTCCAAAGATAATCTGTCCGATAATGTGGGGAGGTCAATACCCTTCCTTGAATAATTAAAAGACACTATAGTTCCTTATGTTGTTGAGGTCTTATTCCCTTTCCCCGAATTCATAGGTTGGTGCATAGAGAAATATTCACAGGTAGAGAAAGTTGTCATAAATAAATAGGGGTCCGAGGTCCTGTGTAGCATAGAGAATCTATCAATTCGAGGCACCCTCAGCATATGAGATCCCTTCTCCATAGAGTCTGAACCATTCGAGGAAGAAAAACTAATTATGGTTTACAGGGAGTGTCCATCAAAAGTCAAAGACATGTTCTTACAAATGATTGTAAAACCAGAGCATCTTTCTGAAAATATGTCCTTGCCAATGAGTGTTAGTGTCATGGGTATTGAAGTCCAATGGGTATGTTCCCTACTAAGTCAGATTTTAGGTCTAGATAATGAAAAGCATGTGGTCGAGGTCATGTTAGGTTTTCTGATGGAAATTTTTCAGTCAGATTCCAGTCGGTCAGTCCGTATTAGCTTCGATAAATTAATAGCTGATAATATCCATAAACAACTAGTGAATTTTCAATCACTAAGACATTTCAGGTATTACACATACTTTTCAAAGATTTTCTTGGAGACAAATAAGAGAGAGTTCCTTGAAGAAACATTCATATCAACTCAATGTAAAAGGATCACATTGTTCATTTTCATCAACAAGGTCATGTCTAGGGTTTACAGCTTGATTTTCAACACCAACGTACCAAGAGTATTGGATGACATGAGGAGCTATTTACTGCCAAATCTTGAAAATAGGGTTAGGGACTGGGTATTGTTCATGCATTCAATATTGATCTGGGTTTATGGTTGTCATGAATCGCCCTATATTCTTCCTATTTTTCTGACACCCATAGTCTTTTTCCCTTGAATTCATCAAGCAAAGAATCATATCAAAGACATAATATTTCCTGAAATTACATAAAGCCTCCAATCTCAAATTTCCTTTCATCATTGGACCGTTCATTGTCAAGACTAGATCATGCTTATCTCATATCCAGGAAAATATCAAGGATTTTGGATTTGCACAACTACATAAAAGAAGATATGATCCACATAATATCATATCCAATAGAAGACTGATGAAAACATAGGCCCCTTATGAGCATGAACATGTTGAGGGTTTTGACAAATTGGAAAATCTATAAGTCTGTGTTGATATGGAAGCCATATTGCAACTAGATCAAACACAACAAATGGAGGCAACCCTACAACAGACTCAAACACATCAAACTCCTTAGAAGCTGATAGTTAAAATTCCCAAGATAAGTGTTTACAACAAAAGAATCAGTTCATAAGCCATGGATACTAGTGATCAACATAATTCCCCTAAGGAGATGAAGATCACACAATCCCCACAGATAGTGGATCTAGAGGAGGAAGATCCTAAAGAATAGATGAATATGGATATGGTGGACAGTGGAACCAACATTGTAGAGGTTGGGAAAGGAAGCAATATCCAAAGTGAAGGAAGATAAATAACTTTCAACAACAAAAATCACATCTTTGATAAGGCTTCTGGAGAAGCTTATCAATCTAAAGAAGATTTGGAAAAAAAATATGCTGAGAAAGGAAATTTGGCTATGGGTGAAATGAGGGATTTAATCCCTAAAGTAGAAAATATTTTTCAACACAAGTCTTCTCTATTCACATTAAGAGATATAGAGAAGAAGACATTTAATATAGCAGTTACAGATGAAGACAAAGTATACGAGATCGAGCTAAAATACTAAAAATTCAGTGCTCCAAACAAAGTGAAATTACACAAGAATACTAGTGATATGTTGTATTCATATTACTTGGGCCTAAGCTTGATTAATTCAAAGTTTTAAACTTATGTAATAAAGTTGGAAGGTTATTTGAGGCAAGAAGAGGCATCCAATATAGCTTGGAAAACTCAGGTCAAAAGGTTAGTATCTAAAGGCCCTTAGGGAGTGAAATACTCATTGGATGAAAAGGAGAAACTGATTCAAAGCTTGAAGAAGAAACTAAAAATGTCTACCACAAAGCATCGAAAGAAAAAATAACTGATTTCTCTAGAATAAGAAAAGAAAGCATTAGGCACTGAACTGCAAGGCCAAGGTATTACAACTAGAACAAGAAAAGGTGAATTGGTCACAAGGATAGACATAATTACAACACATGGTTGTAGTTGTACCTTCTACTGCAGAAGTTGGGCCAAGCACTAAAGGACTTGTCCAAACTATGTCACAAGTCATCCTGAAGGCAGGAGAAATCAAGGGGTTAAAGGGAGACATAGAGAAATTGAAGCAGGAAAAGAAAACAAAAGATGAAAGGATGGCTCAATTTCAAAAGGAGAATCAATCTTTTCAGGAAATGATAGACAAGCTGAAAATAAGGTTGAGAGGAAAAGGATTGTTGCAGGGATCCAAACACATCATCTTGGATTTTATTGCTGCTGAAGCTTCCAAGTTCAGAGTGTACTTAAACTTCATCAATGATAAAGACAGCCAGAAGCAGGTGCACTATTGTAAATGAGACCTTAGCAAAGAAACCATCAGAGTGGGCTCAAAATTCCATAAACCTTCTAAATTCAATCCCTACTGCAGAACTTCAGACCATTAGGGTCAAATATAGAACTACATTGATCATTTGGGCTAGGAGGGTTATTTCCAAGCATAACTTGCTAAAATCATTCCAAACTAAGGCCACACAAATGGAGGAAAGTGTACATGAATTCAAGGATCTATTTGAAGAGATGTTCATCAAAGCTCTCCCACCATTTTGGGATGGTAAAGGAAAAATGTATGATCAGGGGGAATACAACTCTCACCTCACTCAATGCAGGATGGATCACTCCAAGTTTGAAAACTTGAAGGAAAACTTGAAAGGAGCAACCATGGTTGAACATTTGATTACAGATTTTGATATTTTGAATCAATTCAAAAATGTGAAAATTAGAATACCAGTCATGATATATGCCTCATGCATTGACCTGGAGATTCTAATCAAATAAATGATGGACTATGATATCCTTTCTGACTTGCAATAGAAGGAGATAGTGCGGTTGGGTAAAACAAAGTGCAGTTTTCCAGGATCCAATAGATGATGTCCAAGTGTCATCGAATATGGCAGATCAGACAAAAGACCAAAACCAAACAAGTGGAAAAAGAAGGAGTTGAAGCATCAGAGGAATCATAAGTTGGTTCATGAAACGTTTTTCTGATTAATAATTATAATCGGTTCCCATACCGAAACTATCATTTGTAATTATTATAATCAATTTTAGAAGCTGAAATGTATTAATGCTGGCAGAAGTGCAAGGGCACAATTCTAGCTATTCCAAACTCTATTGTAATTTTCTGAAGCTGAATTTAATACATATCCAGAAGTATTTAAAGCCTATATGAAAAGATTCTAATGGTGGTGATATGAGCTTTGTCTTCTCTCTTTGTATGTATTTCCTATGTTTTTGATTCCATTTACACTGTCTTCTGTTTAAATTGGATAATTTAAAGGCCCATAATTCATTTTGTGATGCTCTTGTCTTAAGAAATTTAAATTGTGTAAAATTATTCCTAACTAATTCATAATTCATTTCATCAATGCTTTGATGCAGTTACTTGTTTTCTCCTTTCTTATTACACTCTGCAAATTTCAATTTACTACTCAGATTCATCACCTCATTTATCCTTTATCCTTTGGAGAGTTCTACAGACAAGTCAGTGTCTTCATTCATTTTCATAATTTTGACTCCATAACCCTGAGTGTTCCTCCCCTTCCTTGCCAACAAATTTATACAAAAAACCCCCAAAACAAACTAAAACTAGCCATTGATTGCCAAAGAAATACCAAGTGACACTAGAGAGCCCTCTCTTAGCTGAGCAGGCTAGTACCCAACTCTAAAGTTGGTTTGTAGGTTACCTCTTTCATTTGTTTTATCAGCCTAACAAATTTACAGAGTGCTAACACGGAGGAAGGACTTGAACAATGGCATCACCAGTTGCATGAAGTGTGGACTAGAAGGTGTGCTCACATTACTCACTCTTTGCACTGGATTGGAATAGAGGTATGTGATGTGCCAAAGTTCGAAGGATTAACTGAGTTAAGTTATTTTGTTAATGAATTCAAGTTGTTGATACTCAAAAAACAAATCTTATTAGCATTATATGTTGCACTAAGAGTGACCCTAATGAGATGGTGGGAGACCCACAAGGAAGGGATAGAGGATTGGAAACATTGTAAAAGGCCGATGCATATCAGGTTTGGAACAAAGAACATTATGCAAAAGTATACAGGGATGAGTGATCCAAAGGATCATTTTGCACAATGTATTACAACTTGCAAGAAAGTGTCGTACTAGGAATGGGTGCACAGTTTCATAGATACACTGGAGACACTTTCCAAGAAATGGTATTTAGAACTAGAAGTGTGCAGAGAAACGATGTACTGGGAGGAGATTTTATGAAACTTTAAGGTAAAATTTAATTTTGAAGCCAAGTCACCTTTAGTAGATGCAACTTTACAAGTCATTATAGGTAAAATGTTTATGGAATAATTACAAGTAGAAATAGTACCCACATGCAATTCCCATAGAGAATCTACGACAACTCATGAAAAATTGGAATGTTACAACATTACCGAGGATTACTAAGAAGAAGAAGACCCAAGAAATTTACAGGTATCAGATATTGAAGGGGAGCATGATGTAATAAGTTCGAGACTTGAATCTGACACCTTTGTGAAGCCCTTAAGGGTGCTAAAAGTGAACATTGGAACAAAGGAGAAACACAAGTTTGAAAGCATTGGTGATTATTGGAACGATGAGATTATGGAAAAGATCACAGTCCTATTGTGTGAGTATCAATATAATTTTTCAACCACCTTTTCAGAGATGAAGATCCCATTGAAACCAAATGCTAAGCCAACAAGATAGAGACCTTACATATTAAATCCAAAGTGAAAGGAAAAAGTGAAAGGAGACCTTGACAAGATGATAGAAGTTGATATAATTAAGCTTGTCATAGAATCCAAATGGATCAATATGATGGTGGTTCAAGATAAGAACATAGGGGGTATTAGAATTTTTGTAGACTTAAGAAAGTTGAATCATGCCTTCTTGCATGACCCGTTCCTGACTCCCTTTACATATGAAGTATTGGAAATGTAGGAGGGAAGGAGGCCTACTCATTAACTCATGGATTTTTTGAATACCATCAAATAAATATTGCACCAAAGGACAAACATAATATGGAATTCATGATGGAATGGGGAAGATACCAGTAAACAATGATGTCATTTGGGTTAAATAATGCACTTGTCATTTTTTCTAGAGTAGTTGTCGCAACCTTTAAAGAGTTTATTCATTAGTTTCTTGAAGTGTACCTATATGATTGGAATATATTTAGCCTATTGAAATATCAAATAGAAACTCTAAGGTTGATGTTTGATAGATGTAGACAATATCATATTTCATTAAATGTGAAGAAATGTATTTTATGCGCACCATTTGGGATACTATTAGGTCATGTGGTATGCAAGCAAGGTTTGTTATTTTATCTAACCAAGATAGAAATAATTGTTAATTTACCACCACTTGAATCAATGAGACAATTGAGACTAATTTTGCATCATACAGGTTACTACCAAAAATTTATTAAAGGCTATGTACAGATTACGAACCCGATGGAGAAGTTATTGAAGAAAATGTAGGAGGGAAGGAGGCCTACTCATTCACTCATGGATTTTTTGAATACCATCAAATAAATATTGCACCAAAGGACAAACATAATATGGAATTCATGATGGAATGGGGAAGCTACCACTAAACAATGATGTCATTTGGGTTAAAGAATCCACCTGTCATTTTTTGTAGAGTAGTTGTTGTAGCCTTTAAGGAGTTTATTCATTAGTTTCTTGAAGTGTACCTATATGATTGGAATATATTTAGCCTATTGAAATATCAAATAGAAACTCTAAGGTTGATGTTTGATAGATTTAGACAATATCATATTTCATTAAATGTGAAGAAATGTATTTTATGCGCACCATTTGGGATACTATTAGGTCATGTGGTATGCAAGCAAGGTTTGTTAGTTTATCCAACCAAGATATAAATAATTGTTAATTTACCACCACATGAATCAACGAGATAGTTGAGACCAATGTTGCATCATACAGGTTACTACCAGAAATTTATTAAAGGCTATGTATAGATTACAAACCCGATGGAGAAGTTATTGAAGAAACAAGCTAAGTTTCAGTGGAATGGATATTGTCAGAAGGGTCTGAACATATTGAAGAAGTTAGTAATTGTGTCCATTTTTTTATTTCTAGATTGGTATAATGAGTTTCATGTTCATGTAGATGAATTATTGATAGCACTAGGTGTAGTGTTAGTCCAACCCGAAGAAGGAAAATTATATCATCTGATTTATTTTGTGATCAGGAAGAAGTAAACTGCTGAGAAGAATTACACGATGATAGAAAGGGAATGCTTGGAAATGTTTTATGCCTTGCAGAAGTTTATAGATTATTTGTTGGGATCCCACTTCAAGATGTATACAGACCATTCTGCACTTAGATATCTAGTGAACAAGACAATGTTGGGGGGGATAATATGCAGATGATTATTGTTATTCCAAGAGTATGATTTCAAAGTTATTGTGCAACCAGAAAAAATGAATGTAGGACGAGATCATTTTTCATGGATATTGATAGGGGAAGATGTAGGGAACCTAAATGATAGCTTACTAGATGAACATTTATTTTCAGTCCAAATGGTAGACAACCATTTTGCATAAATTGTCCAATACTTGAGCATAGGAGTTGCGCCATATGATATGATAGTAGCCCAAAGGAAACAACCAGTGTTTAAAGAAAAAAATTATCAGGTGATCACAATAAACTTATTGTTAGAAAAACAGGACCGCGGAGCAATAAAATAAAACAAATGCAGAAACAAAACACAGAAGACACACAATACAAGAGAGACACAGATTTGCGTGGTTCACCCAGTGTGGGCTACGTCCACCAGAGAAATTGCCAGGTCCTTCCTTTATTATTATCCAACAAATGAAGGGATACAACCTACAGCAAAACCTGCTGTAACTTCCTCTTCTTTCTCTCACAGTCTCCTCTCTCAGAATACAATATTCACCATCCTCTATAGCCGCAATACATTTCCCTCATAAAAGAGGGTTGCCTTCTAGGGCAAAAAAACCTAACATAATCTCTACCGTTAGATTTGTGACCTTATAATGAACGGTCTAGATTTACAATGAAATTACATATAATTTTACAAGGAAATTTTTTCTTCAGGGGCTTCAACCCGAACCCCTGCTAGNTCTGGGGTGTAAATACGTCATGGGGTATAAACACGACTGAAAGAAAGGACCTCTGAATCAGGAAGATAATCAGGCTCCACAACCAACAATCTCCCACTTGGAGACTGATCTCAACAAATCCACCACTGCTGTATATGCTGGACTCTAAACCTTCTTGGACCTGGCAAATTTCTCATCTTCATCTTCATTCTTGAAGACCAACTGAAACTGAGCAAGAACTCAGTTTCTTCCTGGTTACTCCCTTTGTTAACATGTCTGCAGGATTCTGGCTAGTGTGTATCTTTTCCATCTTCAATTATCCATCTTCCAAGGCGGATCGTATGAAGTGGTACCTCAACTGTATATGCTTAGTCTTTGAATGGAAGGATGAGTTCTTTGCAAGGTGAATGGCACTCTGACTATCACAGTACAACCTGCTGTTCTCCTGCTTCTTTCCCA
>JASDQU010011947.1:277367-296449 GCA_032191745.1 Picea mariana
AAGATAATCAGGCTCCACAACCAACACTTATATAAGTTAGGCATAGATGGGATACTGTGACAATGTGTGCTAGAACATGAAATACCCATGATACTAGAAAAGGCACGTGATGGAACTACAAGAGAACATTATGTAGGAAAGGAGACAACAAAAAAGATCTTGTGAATAGGGATATGGTGGCCTACCCTCTATAAGGATGTGAAGGAATATTCCCAGAGCCGCGACATTTTCTAGAGAGTAGAAATGCCATCGCAAAGGGATGAGATGCCCTTGAATCCACAAGTTACCTTGAAGGTGTTTGACAAATGGGAAGTGGATTTTGTCGGGATGATTAATCCTCCAACGAGAAGAACGTGAGACATACATAATTACCATGATAGAATACTGGACAAGATGAGAAGAAACATAACCAATTATAGATTGTAGCTCAAAGACAACTGCATGGTTATTTTTTTGAGAACATAGTTACCATTGAAATATACACTTGACACTGAGAGGGGGGGTGAATCAGTGTCTAGAACTTTTTTCTACTTTTCACACTTTCAGATATTAACTAAATTAACTGAATAAGATATGAAGTTCAATTAATTATTCATAAACATATAAAACAAAAATTGTATGAAGTAGATATAATATATTTCTTTTATTTATATTAACTTGTATGAATACATATAAAATCAATCCTTTAATATCTTCAACTTCAACTAAATATGAGAGATCCAACTCTCTGATACAAGACCCAGCTTGTAGTTCTCATATCCAACTGAGAAATGAGGAATCCAACCCTCATAAAAAGACCCATCTTGTTGATCTCATATCCAATTGCGATGTGAGGAATCCAACCCTCATAACAAAAATCATCTTGTAAACAGGCACCAACCTGATAGAATGAACTTCCATTCAATCCATTATATATATATATATATATATATATATACACATTATATTTAATCCACTCAATGGACGATAAGATATTATTTCGAAGCTTTGACAGTCTGACACTCTAGGTTACTAGAACTCTGAAGTAGTTCAATTCCTCTGGAGTTTTACCTACCAAAAATTTCGTAAAATGACAGTGATCACTTGTTGTCAGTTAAGATCTCATGCTTACCCTATTCTTCCACTATGCTTTATCTAATGGTCATGAGATATCTTGAATGATCTTAGATCAATGAATAATGTTAGTTCAGGACTTCAGCCTTTGGAGCTTCAAGAATTTTTGTAGATAGGAGAAGCTGGATATACCCGAAGGACATACTCCCGAAGTGACGTATCTTGTTGATGTCACTATAGATGTGGAACTGGCTAAGTGGCTGCCACATGTCACCTAGATTTGTAACTTACATATACCTAAAATGCCAACTAGACCTTGACACCTATCACAATATGATTGTGCCATGTTCCCTTGATGACGTGGATCTCCTAAACTGTCATATGTCTTTTCCCTTTGGATCATATATCGGACGATCTATTTTTCACCTGAATTCTTGATCCTTCGAGGCTCCAGCCTTCGGGTGAAATTACATGTTTTAGATCCCTTTTCTTTGAAGTGGTCAACGTCGAAGTTGACCACCACTGGACCTGCCTATCCTCATTCAATAGTCACCTTGCCTTGACAAGATCTGATGGCCCTCATTCACTTCGAGTCTTCAAATCTTTGTCCTTCAGATGAACTTGCATGTTTTAGACTTCTTTTCACCCGAGTGGTCAATGATGGAGTTGACCACCTGATCCAATGGATCATATTTCTTCTGAGGAGATATTAGATCAATGATATGTATGATTTCATTTAATCTGAGACTTTGATATATTGTGGCTTACCCTGTCCTTTCAATAAACTCAATCAGACGATCATGATAGATACTCTGATCTCATCTAATGGTTGTTGTAACCCGATCTTTAAAAAAAATATTTGTTCACTCGCTGACCTCTGTCTCCTGCGTTACCTCAAATGCACCATATCTTTTGATATTTTATTAATGTTTCTTCCTTATTGGCTTTGTGTAAATGTGCTCCTTTATGCACTATCTTTATCAATCATAAGGTTATCGCTTTTGAGATTTAGGAACATAGGATCTTTGTTGATCCTATCATGATCAACACTAATCATGAATTGCTTCTTCCCCAAGGTGATCTTCCTCAAGGTGATCTTCCTTTTCTTATGATTACTTGTACATGTTGGAATCATGTTTCCATAAATGACAACACACAATCAATAATGCCAACAATATCCCCCTTTGGCATTGAGGGAAACATATGTGTAAATAAAATATTTTTTCTCCCCCTATCACTGATCTCATTTTCAGGTTGGAGGATTGAACTTTTACTTATACCAAATACTGCTACCAAATTTGTTTTACTGTTTTTCTCCCTATTTGACATCAATGAAAAAGAGTTAAACTTTATTTGTTTTTCTCCCCCTATGAATGTATCGTCTATTATCTCAATCTCTTGGGATTTTGTGTTCAAATAGGTAGTCTTATTGATACCAATTTTTTAAGTGATGAAGTCTTTTAAACCTATTCAAATGACTTCCTCATTTCATGACCAAAGTAAATACTCCCCCTAATTTTTTACTATTTCATAGGTTTTTACTGTCTTCTCCTTTGTCCTAAAGGACAAGGGTGTGAATATTATTAATTTTCTTGATTTGTTTCTTTATTCTTGTTGATATTATCATGTTTCACAATAATACCATTGATCTATAACAATAGATTTAATTTCCATTCTTCAACCAATTTAATATCTCATTCACTGTCCTTTGACTCTGTAAAAACCAACTTCAACTTATGTCCCTTAAAAATAAGATTGGATTGGTCCTTTTATCTATTGTTTGTTAAGTCCTCTTCATAAGTTTTTCATTCTTTTGGAAATTCCTCATTTCGGTTTAGATCATACTGTTAGAACTGAGAGTCACCCTCAGACTGCAAGAGGATAAGACCAATACCCATCAAAATGTAAATGTATTGAAATGGTTTGAGTAGGTGGATCAGTAAGACTCCAGAGAGAGGAAAAGATAACAGAAGTAAATGCAGATCAGTTGGGACCATTGGGCTATGGATTCATAATTATCATGAATAATGAAGGCATTTAAATAGCCCATCAGACAAATTATTTATGTGGTGATGAGGAGAAGGAAGAAAAAATGTGTATGAATGATAAAGCATGAAATATGGGCAAGATGACAACAGATCCTCTACCGCCTCAGGAATCCATAGATCAGAGAGGCTACATCCAGACAAGAAGAAAACAACAAGCGTCTAAGTGATAAACAATGAAAAATGGGCAAGATGACAACAGATCCTATACCACCTCATGAATCCATAGATCAAAGATGCTACATCTAGACAAGAAGAAAACAATAAGCGTCTGAGTGATAAACAATGAAAATTGGGCAAGATGACAACAGATCCTCTACGTCCTTAGGAATCCATAGATAAAAAATGCTACATCCAGATATGAATAACAAAATAACATGTAAACTAAGAATAAAGTATGATAAAAACAACTCAAAGGAATCTTCAGTAACATAATATTTATAATAAAAACCCTCAGGATTACAAACTAAAAAATATAGATCCCTTCTCCTAAAACTCTCTCGGTTCTCTAGCCTTTGAAACCCACCCCATTTACAAAATATTAATTGATCTATTTATAATTAGATTAGTCCACAACTTCTAGGAGTGTGATCTGGCCATCCCATTCAATTTTTTTGTCTATGCATCCTTTTGTCAGACTGTGTGTGTTTCCTCCTGTCAGACACAAGCTCAGATCAATATGAGTCTACAAGAAGAAACCGCCCATCGTGGTACCTCAGTCTGACAACTTTGTCTCCTCGGCCATAGCTTCCATGGCTTCTATTTATGGATTGAGTTGAGGTTTTAGCTACTAGTCCCTTTCCATTAACTAAATCCTCCTTGGGATCAGAGCATGGTTGGACAATTAGGGGGCGACCATGTGCCACTCATGGATTGGCACTGAATAAGCATGTGGTTTCAAGGCCGAAAAACTCAATGCTTGTTCATCGGCTAAACCATCATCGAGACTGGAATGTGATTTGTCTATTAAGGGGCGGCCACATGCTGTTGTTTGATATGACATTGTAAGAGCATGTTATTTTGGGGTCGTCGAAAGTGGTTTGGAACCACATCACTTTCAGGCCCAAAATGCACTACTTTTTGCCATGTAGCCTCCCCATAATATTGTAGTTTTGATTTGGGCCCTCTCTTCGGATTTTAACTCCCATGCAGCTTGTGGCGCTGAAATGGTTGCGCCCCGCCAAAGTTTTATCCATCTTCTAACTGTGGAAACCTCCTAACTGTGTCTAGAGATGGTATTAAATCGAAATGCACAGTGGAGTTTTGTTGCTACAAACTGCACTTGCCTGCTTTCCTACACCTATGGCTGTCAACTGTGGCCCTGGGAAACTTTATGTGATAACATTTGGCTCCACAGGGGATGGCATGCTCCCTATGAGCTACCAAGAACACGAATTTCTAGTGCCTTAGCCTTTGGGTTGTGGAGTTAATCTCAAATACATTTCGCTGAAGACAATAAGATGATATGTACACTGGTCTAATTACAAAAATAAAACAAACACACATTTTCCAAAAGGAGCTTATTTATGTACAATCCTACACTAACTTATTGTACAATGCGCTAAGTGAAAACAAACTTCCACCAGAGCTATTCAAGTAACCTCCTAACTGAAAAATTATTTACTCTTTCATTGATTAGCAAGGGATAATAACATTGTGACAACAAATTAATTACATCCTTTAGATTACCTCCCAATGATGAAGGTAAGAAAAATCTTGAAGGCTTAAGTATATTGAGGAAATGCAACTGCATGTACTCCCCTACAGGGTCATAAAATAGGTGATAAAACTTACTAGGTTGGTAACATAAAGCCTTCTCTTCTTTACAACTGGTCACATATGGTTGAATGTCTCTGGCAAGCATAGGTGAGTGAAAGGATCATGCAGGATACTGATCCATTTTTCTTTTTACCTCTCTGATAACATTTGCTAGCTAATGGCAAGAAATCTCCTCATGTATATAAAAGTATGGTTGTTTCTCCTTAACATGCTTCTCTTGGAAGAAGATTTCATTTTCATTAGAAGGTTGGCCGCTAATGATTTTTTCTTGTAAGACAAAAAAAACCTCAACATCTTCATCACTGTCTCCATAATGATCAAATAAAGGAGGAGTATCGAATGACATACCAAGAGGTATCTTTTGCCCAACATGAGAAAAATGCTCTTCATTATTAAACAAAGGTATCCTTTCAAGATTCAATCCAGGAAGAAATATCTTATCATCATCATATGAGTCAAAAATAGGCTTCTCATATCTAGGTTTTTTAGAGACAGGGTTACAAAGAATATCATCTTCCAAAACAGACTCAATTTCTTCACTTTCCTTACTGAGACAACAAACACAATTTTCATCTGATGCAAATGAACAGGAAAGATAAAGAGATGATTCTTCATCCAAGGAATCTTATTCATTCTCACATCCTTCATAAGAATCAATTATATCCTGAACGCAGTATTTATACTCCTCACAACAACTATGGGAAATTAACTCAGAGGAATAAAACTTTTGACAATGAATATTGAAAGCTGCATGAAACTCTTCAAGTGAAGAAATGCTAGAAATCTCAAGAGAGTGATACCAAATACAAGCATCTCCTTAAAGAGAGTACATAAACATATTCATACATATGTCTTCATGTTGGATGTCAAGTTGCTGCATCAAAGAATAAAATCCTAGAACATGTTCAAGAGGGTCGTCATTCTCCCATTCACAAAATCTTGGCAGCAAATCTTTCCATTCATCAATTTGAGGCATGAGATGTGGATAACCATATATGGATGAGAAATTTAGTGGGAAAAAAATCTTGGCCAGGATACCCTCCATATCCATTTGATTTGTCTCCTTCGAGTGGAGTCACCAACAAATTCTGAATAATGGAGTCACCATGGTGAAAGATAAGTAGTTGGAATAATGTGTCCAACTTTAGTTCACCATTTAAAACTGGATCTATTCATTGTCGTTCTCCCAGGGAAGATATCTTCACTTCCATCCCCGAAAACAGTGCCATTAATGTTAGCACTGAGAGTCACCCTCATACTACAAGAGGATAAGCCCAATACCCATCAAAATGTAAATGTATTGAAATGGTTTGAATAGGTGGATCAATAAGACTACAAAGAGAGGAAAAGATAACGTAAGTAACTGCAGATCAGTTGGGACCATTGGGTTATGGAGTCATAAGTATCATGAATAATGAAGGCATTTAAACTTCCTATCAGACAAAGGATTTGTGTGGTGATGAGGATAAGGAAGAAAAAAAGTGTCTAAATCATAAACCTTGAAATATGCACAAGATGAAAACAGATCCTCTATCACCTCAGGAATCGATAGATCAGAGAGTCTACATCTAGACAAGAAGAAAAAAACAAGTGTCTGAGTGATAAACAATGAAAAATGGGCAAGATGAAAAGAAATAATCTACTGCCTCAGGAATCCATAGATCAAAGATGCTACATCTAGAGAAGAAGAAAACAACAAGAATATGAGTGATAAACAATGAAAAATGGGAAATATGACAACAAATCCTCTACTGCCTCAGGAATCCATATATCAAAAATGTTACATCTAGACAAGAAGAACATAACAACATGTAACTAAGAAGAAATTCTGATAAAAACAACTCAAATGAATCTTCAATAACATAATATTTACAATCCAAGCCTTGAGGCTTACAAACTAAAAAATACAGAGCCCTGCTCTTAAAACTTTCTCGGCTCTCCAGCCTCTCAAACNNCCCCTTTACAAAATCTTAACTGATCTATTTATAATCATATTAGTCCACAACTTCCAGGAGTTTGATCTATCCATCCCATTCAAATATTTCATTTGTGCATCCTTCTGTCAGACAGTGTGTGTTTCCTTCTTTCAGACGCAAGCTCATATCAGTATGCATCTTCAAGAAGAAACCGTCCATCGTGGTGCCTTGGGATGACAACTCTGCCTACTCGACCATAGCTTCCATGCCAGCTATTTAAGGAATGAGCTGAGGTTTCATCTTACAATCCCTTTCCATTAACTGAATCCTTCTCAATATAGGAGTGTGGATGGACGATTAGGGGGTGAACACGTGCCGCTCATGGATTGGGCGCTAAATGAGCTGGTGGTTTTGAGGTCGCAAAAGTCAATCCTTTTTCATTGGCTAAACCCTCCTCGGGACAGGATGTGATTTTTCTATTAAGGGGTGGCCACATGCTGCTATATGATACAACACTATAAGAGCACATGATTTTGGGTCTGTCGAAAGTGGTTTATACCCACACTGCTTTCGGGCCTGAAATGCACCACTTTCTTCCACGTAGCCTCCCCAAAATACTGTGGTTTGCATTCCGGCCCGCCCTTCAGATTTTAACGCTCACATAGCTTGTGGTGCTTAAATGATTGGCAGCCATTGATCTAATCGCGCTCTGTGATCTGTGTGTGCTAGCTATTTTAGCGCCCCCGCCAAATTTTTATTTGTCTTCCAACTATGGAAACCTCCCAACTGTGTCTAGAGATGGTACCAAATCGAAATGCACAGTGGATTTTTACTGTTGCAAACTGCACTCGCCTGCTTTCCTGCACCTATGGCTATCAACTGTGGCCCTGGGAAACTTTATGTGGTAACACATACCATAATTTAGTAGCATTTTGTAGTACTTACACCAAATCATGTTGTAAAATCATTCCTCCTAACTTTTATTCATATTTTCTGTTCAGGGGAATTTTAGTACATGAAAATAACATTGGAAAAATTAAGATTTTCATTACTCATTTCTTCTGGCTAATATGCTATTTGAAGATTCATCATTATCATCATTGTTCTGTGTAAGTGATACTTCTTCATTTTCTTCTTTGGGATTTTTTATTTTCATTTTTCTTTCATTGGTTAATGTACTCTTGATCTGCATGATATCATCAAGATATGCTATTGTGTCATCTTCTTCTTTAGGAACTCTCCTTTCCTGATCTACTTCATATTCAAATCTCAGAATTTCACATTTATTATTAGGAATGTCACCCATCATTTTCTTGTTATCAATTTCTTCATTTTTAGATGTGAGATCATCTTTCTTTCTTTCTATTTCATATTTTCTTCTCCATACCTTTTCATGAGATATTTTTTTTGTTGGATCTTTCTTTTCTAAATTTGTCCTTTGAGACTTGTCATTTCTTATTTTCTTCTAATATTCATTAGTTTTTCTTCTTGACTTGTATGAATTATTTCTCATGGATTGAATTCTTGATTTTCTGTAGTTTTGGTATTTGTGAACAAACCCGTCACAGTTGTAACATATCATTGTATGAATTTTTTTTTGTGTGTGGCCAATACAATTGCATCTCCAACATCTCATTGAGTTATTGGACCTTCCTAAATTTTTATTTTCAGGATTCTTGCATTTCAATGCTTTGTGACCAAAGTTATTACAAGAAAGGAAATAACCATTGAAGGTGCTTCCATAATTGGGTCTGTTGTGACATGAGAATTCTGTCTTTTGATATGTTTCTTATTTTTGACTTTTATAGCTTCCTTCCTTGACAAAGTTCATGGATTGTTTTAGGTTTGTGATTGTACCTTTTTATTTTGATGAGTATGATCCTTTATCATGATTTTGAATTGTGCTCCATTTTCCACCTTCTTCTTTCTTATTTTATCCAAGACCGGTTTTGTGATCAGTTGGTCTTTGATTGTTCCAGATCCTATCTAGTATAGCTGAGTTGTTATGAAAATTTACAGTTTCTTTTGGCTTTTCATTCTTATTTTTTAGGTTGAGAAATTCCATTTCCAACATGTGACATTTTTCTTCCTTTTTAGTGAACTGAATTTTCAAGGCTTCTTCTTTTTCCTTACCTCCTTCAAGTTGAGTCTTTATATTGATGACTATTTCTTCTGTATCATCCAATACTTTTGTGCAATTATTATTTTAGTCATATGTCCTTAACTCTTCTATATAATTTGTTAGATAAAAAACTTTATTCACCAATCTTTTGATTTCTTCCTTGTTTTCTAGTTGAATCCTTTTCAGGTTGATGGTTTCCAATTCCAACCTATTGCTTGAATCTTACTTTTTAGTTAATTGGATCTTATATGCTGCTTAATTTTTCTTAGCTTCTTCAAGTTTAATTTTTAGACATATGACCATTTCTTCTATCTCTTCTAGTACTTCTTTTCTTTTATTGTCACATGTCTCTAATTATTTCATTTCTTTTGTTAGATTAGCAACTTCGATCTTTGATTTCTTCATCTTTGTTTTCTGGGTGAATATTTTGTTCATGCTCTTGATGGTTAGATTGATATAACTGTTGTAGTAGAAACCTATCTTTTGTTTGATGTTTCTCCAACTCTTCAAAAGTGCACATAATTATGTATTCAAGTTTGTCAAGAACATCCTTAGTAACTTCAATATATAGACCATTTGTTGGTTCCATACTAATTACTTCAAATGTAGTTATAACATCATTCTTAAAATCTAATAGTTTTTCGTTAGTGAATACTGAGGTATTCAACGATTCCTTGATGTAGTAGTCTTCTTTTCTGATGATTGGGGTTTTCATAAATTCTTTGATGGTATTTTCCTCTTCTGTATTTTGTTCTTTATTCTGATCATAATTCTCTTTATATGAATTTTGTTCTTCAATCTGATTTGATTTCTCCATTTCTGAGTTTTGTTCTTTAATCTGATTGGATTTCTCTGTTTCTTTATTTTGTTCTATATACTGATTGGAATTATCCATTTCTTTGTTTTGTTCTTTATTTTGATAATAATTCTCTAGTTGGAGCCATAACACTTTAGCAAAGGTGCAGTGCCCCATATTTTATGTAATATCCCCTGGTAGAGCCCCAGTTGTAATTATGAATTGTAAACATGTTTGTTAGGCTGGTGAGTCGAGTTATAATAAGCTAGGAGGATTATGTGATTTTTAGGCCAGAGAGCCTAGGATGCTAAGTCCAGGAGCCTGTTTTGTATATGTAATTATGCATATCATTAATAAAAATTATACATCACTGCATGCAGACCGACCATGAAAAAAGAGTTATGGGGGACTAAGATCCACTAGGTTGGGAAAGGGAAGGGGCTAAGTGTCTAGGAATAGGGGATAAGCTAGAGGGCTTACGTCTAAAGGAATAATATTATATTATTATTTCTTAGAGGCTAAGGTTTGACATAACCATGTTGTCCTAAGTTCCCGGGGAAAGGGAATGAGTGTTAAGTGGAGCTTATGCAGCTTTAGGAAGATATGTGTCAACCTGGGTGCATGCAGTATTATGTGGGAAAGTTCGTTCATTTGGGGCGATTATCTCCATGTTGGTCATTGTTCCCGTGCACGCACACACTCACTCATTGATACATGACCTCCATTATAAACCTTTGAACATGCACGCACCACTGGAACCTGTAGTTATACTTCAATTATCCTATGTATTTCTTATGAAGCCCGACGCACCTGTATTTTCCCGAGTCGTGCCATGTTTTAATGGTTGGGTGTTAATTCCAATGAAGTTCCTTGGATGAGAATGGATTTCTGCCATATTCTATGTCCTTACCCTTTTTTGGTTGTTTCCATCACCTGTGTGCTAGCCAAATGTTGTTGTATTTTCTAAAGAGTTGGTTTGAAGAGGCAGGTTGTCAGTCCTGTGAGCAACTCTCTCCAGGTGAGAGTGTGAGATGAGGAAGAGAGTTCTCCTATGTGATTTCTTATGTGAGAAACTCTCTCCAAGTGAGAGAGTGTGCTGAAGAAGTGATTTCTCTTGGAGGGAGTCCAGTAGCAGCTACAAAGCTCTGAGAATTGTTGATCCGGCCTGTTGCTGAAGCCCAAGGAAAGGGAGGTGTAGTAGCCGATGGAGTGTGTGATAGTGAAGGTGTACAGTCCCAGGGTGGGACATGCATGTGGGGAATGAGAGTTTGTGATATGTGAGAATAAGTGGCTCCATGGAGGAAATCCTTCCTACTGTGTTGTGAAACTTCTTGTTGTCCCTGCCTATCCTAGGAATCCCTTGCCCAATGGAGTTTAGTCCCAGCTTAGGGATGACCCACTGCTAAGAGTGATGAGCAGCGCAGTCTATGGATGGGAGGTTTGTGGAAGGTCTGCATGTAGTTGGTGTAATTCAACTAAAAGATAAGTACCAATCCTCTGTTCATTTACATACTGTGTAATTGTACATGCTATATGGATGTGTATTTCCCGTATATGTTGTTATATTTATGGCTTTTTCTCATGAATACTGCATGTATGATTTTACTGTATTTTTGTATTATGTTGTGTGATAGAAGAATGAAAATCAACAGCTAATGTGTATGTGTTATTGTCGTTTCTGCATTAATCTATGTATGAACAAAATGTGTTGTCTTTTTATGTTTATATTTATATACATATGATAATTATTGTTTCTATGAGTAGCATGGCCTGACTATTGGTGGTCGAGGATGTTTCAGAATTGGTATTAGAGTAGTGAATTAAAAGATACAACCATTGGGTAGTGTTTCTTGGCATGGGTCTGATGGTTGAGGACGTTAAAAGATGGTTCCAGAGCATAAATAGTTTTCCTTTATGGCATTGCTTGGTCTATTGGGTGGCTAGGGACGTGACATTTTATTTGAATTGGTCTAATAGTCCATTCTAGATTTCCTTTAATACTATTGAATTATTTTTCTTTGCTTCTTTTGCATATTTGGGTTTGTTGTTTGAGGTAGTTGAGTACCAAGGTTTAGATACTACTGAATCCCAAACAAAAAATCATCTTGAATTCAGATACCGTTTCATTCCTTCCCTCCATGAAGAGTAGTCTGTTCCATCAAATAAGGGAGATTCATTTGTGGAGAGAGCCATTTTTCTACCCATTTCTTCATAATCTACCTTCCACTATTTAAACTATGCTGAAGGCACTTTATCTGATACCAATTGTTGAAATATACACCTGACACTGGGGGGGGGGGTGAATCAATGTCTAGAACTTTTGGCTACTTTTCACACTTTCATAGATTAACTAAATTAATTGAATAGGATATGCAGTTCAATTAATTATTCATAAACTTCTAAAACACAAACTGTATGAAGTATATATAATATCTTTCTTTTATTTATTTTAACTTGTATGAATACATATAAAATCAATCCTTTAATATCTTCATCTTCAACTGAAAATGAGAGATCCAAATATCTAATACAAGAACCAACTTTTAGTTCTCATATCTAGCTAAGAAATGAGGAATCCAACTCTTATAACAAGACCTATCTTACTGATCTCAAATCCAACTAAGATGTGAGGAATCCAACCCTCACAACAAGAATAAGCTTGTAAACTGGAACCAACCTTATATAATGAACTTCCATTCAATCGAATATATATATATATATATATATATATATATATATATATATATATATTCGATTGAATGGAAGTTCAATCCACCAAGACACTCTTAGATTCACCAACACTTCTGGTTTATATAGTATTTCAAACGGTATAGGGTTGAACCAATGTGTCTTTTTTCAATGAACCATTTCACCTCTTCATTTAACTAACTAATATTTATTCAAACTTTGTCCTCATGAGTTGAAAACAAAATATGGATCGACTCATTATATCATTCTCATGCTTCTTCTATGTCCTCAGTTAGCTAACAGATCATATTTGAGCTTTTACTAATTCTCTTTGTTGTTATGGTGTTAATTCTCTATCGAATTACTCTATATACCTTAAGCTATTTATATAAATGAAATATGTATGAGGTTCTTCCTTCAATCCAATGTTCAAATGACCATGGGATCAAAACCACAAGCTTATCCATTTTAAGCATTGTTCATAACACCTCTTGTTTCACCCTTATTCCTCTATCATGAGACCAATGTTTGGAACCAAGTCCTCTGGACTTCAGCCTTCTTTCATTTTATTAGGGTAATAGTTCCCAAATTAAACTTCATAGAAGTACATATGAGTACTCTCTGTTTACAAAATTTTCATATGCCCTTCGACTAAGAACCAAGGTCTTAACTCATTTTTCCATGTAGTTATTGAACTTGGCCCTCAAGTTGATTTTAAGAACCTTCACATGACCAAGATATAGGACTATTAGAAATAGGCCAACATGAGCTCCATCCCTCTGAGTATTTGGGATTATTGGACTTTGCAAACCTTGTATCCTTCAGGAGTAAATTTTTATGAAATGTGTATACTCTATTCATTAGTATATTAGATGGTCAATTTTAATCTTCTGTTGAATGGACGATCCTGGCTTACCCATAGGCATCAAAAAAATCAACTATAAAAACTTAATTAGGAGTTGATATCTATGGTATGTTCTCTTTCAACATAGTGGGCTTTAACACTTGGCCACTGTGGACTTTAATCTTGAGTTAACGTGTGTCCATAAAATTCAATGGTACAGATCATTGCATGGTGCCTCCGCCATGTTAATCTTCATACACATTACTTTTTTTCTCTTGGATCTCGACCATGGATATTCCTCCTCAATGGATGGTCATATACTATTTCAGAACTTTAGTACTCCAGGACTTTGGTTTACTAGAAATATGAATTAGTTTGATTCCTCAAAATTTTTACCTACTGAATAAGTCATAAAATGACAGTGACTACTTAGTGTCAGTTAAAATCTCATGCTTACCCTATTCTTCCACCACACTTGATCTAATGGTCACGAGATATCCCTGAGGATATTAGATCAATGACTAACGTTAGTTCGCGACTTTGTCCTTCGAAGTTTCAAGCATTTTTGCAAGTAGGAGAAGTTGGATATCCCTGAAGGACATACTCTCGGAGTGACATAGATTGTTGACATCACTATTGATGTGGCACTAGTTGAGTGGCTACCACGTGTCACCTAGATTTGTGACTTACATATACCTAAAGTGCCAACTAGACCTTGACACTTGTCACCATCTGATTGCGCCATGTGTCCTTGCCGACGTGTATCTCCTAAAATTTCATATGTATTTTTCCTTTGGATCATATATCGAATAGTCTAGTTTTCACCTGAATTATTGATCCAATGACCCTCATTCACTTCAGGACTTTGGGGCTCCGACCTTTGGGTGAAACTACATGTTTTAGACCTTTTTTCGGTGAAGTGGTCAACTTCAAAGTTGACCACCATTGGAACCTCCTATCCTCATCCAATGGTGAACTTGCATTGCCAAAATATGATGGCCCTCATTCACTTCGGGTCTTTGGGGCTCCGACCTTTGGATGAACTTGCAAGTTTTAGACTTATTTTCACTGAAGTGGTCAGTGTCAAAGTTGACCACCTAATCCAATGACTCGTATTGATCCCAAGGATATCTTATATCAATGGTATGCATGAGTTCCTTTAATCTGAGACTCTGGGATATCGTGGCTTACCCGGTCCTTCCATTAAACTCGATCGGATGATCACGATACATCTCAAGCTCATCTAAAAATTGTTGTAACCTGATCTTTTACAAAGTAATTTGTTCACTCGTAGACCTCTGTCTCCTATTTTACTTCAAATGCACCATCTCTTCTGAGCTTTGATTGATGTTTATTCTTTCTGGGATTTGTGTAAATGTGTTCCTTTATGCACTTTCTTTATCAATCAGAAGGATATCTCTTATGATCTTTAGGAACATAGGATCTCTATTGATCCTATCGTGATCAACATTGATCAAGAATTGCTTATGCTCCAAGGTGAGCTTCCTCAATGTGATATTCGTTTTCTTTTAATTACTTGTACATGTTAGAATCATATTGCCATCAATGACAACACACAATCAATAATGCCAATAGTTACAAGGTTTGGGTGTCCTAAAGTACTTATGAGCAACCAGGGGACTCACTTTTTGAACAATAAAATTTTGGCATTGACATAAGAGTTCCAGATACAACATCAAAAGAGAACTCCATATCACCCACAAGAAAATAGAACTGTGGAGGCCTTCAATTAGATACTGGAGAATGCATTGACCAAGGTGTGGAACGTAGGGAAAGATGACTGGGATTTAAGGATCCCTATAGTGATTTAGGATTATAGAAATACATGCAAGAAGTTGGCAGGACATACACCCTTAATATTAGCATATGGTTAGGAAGCATTCATGCCCATGGAGTTTCTTGTACCGAGTCCTAGCATTGTTCTGATGATAGACCTTACAAATTCTGACGTAGTAGAAGAAAGACTATAATAGTTACTAGTGCCAGAGAAATATCAATTTATCATAGGATTCCATCAACAACTAAATAAAGCATGAGAAAAGGAATCACATGATAGACACATCAATCACAAGGCATTCCAGACAAGAGATGTAGTTCTACTTTATGACAGTAAGTTCTTACAACACCTAGGAAAGTTTAGGATGCACTGGGTAGGGCCATTCATGATCACATATGTGATTGACACAAGTGTTGTTTAGTTAGATTAGTTGGATGGACAAGTCATGGAAGGACTAGTGAATGGGAGTTGGTTGAAACTATATAGGGACAATCATCCTTCCGCACACTAGAGGAGTTGCATAGGTTAAATTTAGTGTAATATAGGAAGAAAAGATAGAAAAAAAAAGGTAAAATAGGAAAACACAAGAAATGGGTTAAGGGAAGAGGTCAGAAGTTGAGGAGGAAAATAAGTTTAGGTTAGTAAGTAAAGAGGAAAATAAGGAAACTTTCGTAGATGAGAGAAACGTAAGTAGAAGGATTCATAGACGAAGGAAAAAAGATTGCACAGAAGGAAGAGATTAAGCAGAGAGATGATATTGTGCAGATGACAACTAAAAATATTTAACACAATCCATGATGGGATGTGCAATAAAGAGTTATCATGATGGCGAATTAGTGGTGTTGTGTAACATTAATTGTATAAGATCTTGACTGATCAAACAATTGAACAACGAATTCTCCGAATATATGGAGTGATGAAGTAGTAAAAGAAGGTAATGAATGACAACCATTAGTGGATTAGACAAAGATTTTAGGAACTAAAGGAAACTACAACTAGAAATGCAGTATAAAATCACAGAAAGGGCTAATGAGGGAAGATTATTGTTCATCAAAGAGAGGATAATATTACATAGTTGAAGAGCCAAATTTTGTTGGACAACTGAGAGGGGGGGTGAATCAGTTGTTACTATGCGTAAACAATTATGCCCATTTTAAAACTCTTTGCAAAAAAGTCAATGACAATCACATTAATGAAAGGAAGTAAGATATAGAGTCTTTAACATCAATCACACACACATGAAACATACAGAGGCAAATATTTCTTGAGGAAAACCATAAAGGGAAAAACCTCTTCTTCTTGACATGATAAGTAATATTTTATTTTATGTACATTATCATTCTTATGAGAATCGACTCATTGTGACACTACCACCTATGTTTTACAAGATGCAACTTGCTGAGAGAACCAACTCTCTGGTTTCTCTAGCACCCACTATAAGGAAGCACCAAATCTCTAGTTTCTCTAGCACCCACTAGAAGGAAGCACCAACTCCCTCAGTGTTCTAGCACCAACTTGATGGAAGCACCAACTTCCAGTTACACAGGCACCAACCTGTATAACATAGAAAAATAGTTCTCCCTTGCACCATGCTGCCACCCTGGTTTTTCTGGTTGCAACCAGATGGAAGCTACAACTCCCTGTGTTCAAGCACCCACTCGAAACTATGAGGACAATAGTCCTCCCTATCACCTCCCTACCACCCTGAATACAAAAAATTTGTTATTGAAACTTATTACAGTGATACAATGTTTTTCAAAAGTCTTACCAGTCTCATCACTATTCTGTTGCACTGCTCTGCTCTACCTGCATCAGTGTCTTCCTGATCGCATATCCTTGGGATTTCTATTCTTCTTCTCTGCCTTTGAATACGCACCTCAACTTTCTATTCCTCTCTTAGATAAGCATTTCTTCTCTATCTCTTTCTTCTACTCTTTATGCTCTGTGTATTATTTCCATTCAATGCACTACACCTCTTCTGTGCATTTCAACTCTTGCACACAATATGCTTCTACCTGCATGAATAAATCTCAACAGAAGCATCCCTCTCTTTTTTTTTCTGCACATATCTATCATGCCAATTCCTCTGCCAAGGAATACACTCAACTCTTCATCCTGTTTGGTGATCATCCTGAGTCTGTTCTTCATCAGTGGTCATTAGCCTGAGATTCTTCAACTTATTTGGAAGTTATAGTCTTCGATGCATTTCCATCTGTCAATTGTCTAAATGATGAATATTTACTTCACTAAAAGTCACCCTACATCTCCTTGAATTATCTGACAGATGCAATCACTTCGTTATGGAAGTTACTGAGAAAATCTTTGCTCGTTCATCCCTTTGGTGCATTTTCCCTTTTTGAGAAATCGACATAGTGGGAACTAGATTTTCTGGCTAAGACCCTTCCTTTCATATGATCACCGATGGTGACCAGGGGCCAATCACTTTAGGAATTCACATTTTGGGTCATCTATTGTATGTCACCCCAACTCTCTTAAATATTGATCTTCTGAACTTGGAAGTGGAGCCCAGTGACGTGATAGTTCCTCCCTCGATATGAGCTTGGGCTATGAGCTTCATGTGACCATGCTATTGTGAGCGCAACCATAGGAGGTTTAAAGGCAACCCACTTTTCACCCCAAAATTCAGTACAGACCTCCACGCATCCTTTCTCCAAAACCATGGTTTCAATTGTGGCCTGCTCACAAAAAATTAAGACCCAAGCATGTTCTGGCCCTGCAATGGAGCACGATCGTCGATATCATGATATTGACGGTGCTCCTAAATGGATGATTCAGATCTATCTTCTCAAGTCTGTGGACCATATCTCACCTTCCTACATCAACGACTGAGATTTACTTCGTGATCCGAGCTCAGGGAGTTTCATATCTCAAACCCTATTGCTGTTGACTGGATACCTTTAGGAATGAAAGATCTGCTGATATTTGTCCTCTTCAATTGATGTCTCTTCCTTCTTTACTTTGTCCATGCATGATCCTTAGTCTCAATGATCAGGTGACATGTGGCCCTCCAAACCAATAGATGAGATCGATTTCTCCTTTCAAGCTTTGGGAGTTTCGATTCTCAAACTTCTCTTGCTCCCAGAGCATTTCACCCAGAGTCCACGATCCAACGACGCATGTCCCTTTCGGATAAACGATCATGATATTTTTGGGTATTCGGGGTTCTGAATTCTCAAGTCTCAACTGGAAATCCTTAAGTGAGATTTCTCTGAAATCTCAGATTAGCTGACGCATACTCACCTTGACGATCAATAATCAAAATTTTTCTTTGGTGATTTTCACATTCTCCCTATCCATAAAACTTCTGAAGTTGTGGATCTCGCACCACCTGTCCTCCTCGACGATGGATGACACCAAACCACTTTGGGACTTCATAAATTTGGGCAAGTTCTAGTGGAAAATATCCCGAAGAAAAACTCCTAGAGTGACATCACTTGATGATGTGTCATGACCCTAGTAGCTGCCACATGTCACTTATATTTGTGATTTGCACGTACCTGAAATGCTGAATCAACTTGACACTTGTTGTTAACTAACTGTGCCATGTGTCCTTGATCTGACAGTCATTATATTATCTTATATTGATGAATGAGAGTGCCTTCAGACCTTTTTCCTTTATGACTTAGGGACTTTTGAAATTTATTGGTGGTGAAACTCCCGAAGCAATTCTCTCGGAGTGACGTAACTTGCTTACGTCACTTGTAGATATGGCATGAGCCAATTTTCTCTTGATTCTTGCCATCAATTGATTATTACATGTGTAATCGCTGACATGGTCTACCACATATCCTTTCTGATGTGGTATGCCACATGTTATTTCTAACGTGGTCTGCTGACCAACAACCCTGATCCAATGGTCCTCGTATGTCTCCCAAATTTGATGGTCCTGATTCATTTCGTATTTTTGAGCTTCTGATTTTCCAATATCAAACTTTCTGGAGTGCAACCTCCTCATATATTTATATCCGAAGTGAATCCTATTCATTGATTAGGATCTTATATTGATGGCTTGATCTTTCT